>PVIW01007706.1:0-69374 GCA_004026585.1 Noctilio leporinus | reverse complement strand
AAGAAAGAAGGAACTTGTACCCTTTGCAACAACATGGATGGAACTGGAGAATATTATGCTTAGTGAAATAAGCCAGTCAGTGAAGGACAGGTATCATATGTTCTCACCCATTACGGGACAATAATGAGCAAAACAGAACCAAGTGTATGAATACAAGGAATAGGCCTGCAGTGGTCAAGAGGAAAGGGGTAGTGGGGAGCGGGGAGGCAGAGGCAAAGAAGGGGAGCAGCTTAGACAAGAACCTAGTATAAAGGAACCATGGACATGGACAACAGGTGGGATTGACTTTGGGGGGAAAGGGTGGGTGGGGAGGGGGACAGAGGGGAGAAAAAAAGGGATGGATGTAATACAACAACAATAAAATTAAAAGAAAAAAAAAAATCCTTCTGTCCTTCCCCCCTTTCCATATAGATCATTATTTTTGTCTTAAATTTAAAAAAAAATTCTAATTGTTTTCATTATTCTTATTTTATTCTTGTAAGTTATAAGTCACAGAGTTTAAGTAACTGGTGTGTGGTCTTGCAGACAATATGTGGTAGAGTTAAAATTTGTAACTTGAACCCAGTGATTCCAGCCTCAGAAGCAATGTTTATTTGCATTTCATCATAAAATGATAATGAGTACCTTTTCATAGGCTGACTGGCCATTTGGCTATCTTCATTGTGAAAGATTACTTTAAGAACCACCTTACACCTGTCAGAATGACCATCATTAACAAACCAACAAGTGCTGCTGAGGATGTGGAGAAAAGGGAACCCTAATGCACTGTTGGTGGGGATGCAGACTGGTGTGTCCACTGTGGAGAACAGTATGAAATTTCCTCAGAAAACTAAAAATGGAGCTGCCCTTAGGTCCAGCAATTCCACTGCTAGGATTATACCAAAAGAATCCTGAAACACCAATTCAGAAGAACCTACGCACCTCTGTATTCATAGCAGCCATATTTACAATAGCCAAGTGCTTGAAACAGCCTAAGTGACCATCAGTGGATGAATGGATCAATAAACTGTGGTACATTTACACAATGAAATACTATGCCATAGAAAGAAAGAAGAAACTCCTATCATTTGTAATAGCATGGTTGGAACTTAACCATGCTATTGCAATCATAGGAACTGGAGAGTATTATGCTTAGTGAAATAAGCCAGGTGGTACAAGATAAATACCATATGATCTCACCTAATACAGGAAACTAATGAACAAAACCAACAGATGAACAGAATGGAATCAGAGACATGGAAACAAGGAGCAGAATGACAGTGACCAGGGGAGGGCTTGGGGGTGGGGGTGCCAGTAGGGAAGAAGAGGAAGGGTTTAGTCAAGGTGCTAGTTTGAATGACTCATGGGAATGGACAATGAAGAATTTTTAAAGCCATCTTATAAAGGAATTTTAAAAGTAGTTTTTTACATTTTTATCTTAATTTTAAGAATATTCTAACTGGAGCCCTGGCTAGGGTGGCTCAGTGGATTGAGCACCGGCCTGAGGACCAGAGGATCGCTGGTTTGATTCCCAGTCAGGGCACATGCCTGGATTGCAGAACAAGTCCCCAGCTGGAGGCACACAAAAGGCAACCATGCACTGATGTTTCTCTCCCTCTCTTCCTCTTTCCCTTTCCCTCTCTCTAAAATTAATAAATAAAATCCTAAAAAAAAAAAAAAGAATATTTTAACTGGAAATAGAATTCTAAGAAAGCTCTTTTTTTCCTTTCACCTCTTAAAAGATGCCATGCCATTGTTTTCTGGTTCTCTCTCTCTTTTTTGTTTTTGTTTTTCCTTTGGATGAGTCATCACTTGTATTCTTGTGGAATTTTTTCTGACATAAACATAATTTTTTCTTTGAATTTCAGCCATATAACTTTGATAAATTTAAATAGTGGCTGGGGATGAAGGAAAGAGTCCATTGTCTTAAAATAAAATAAAATGGATATCAAGTGTGAAACTCCCTCAAACAGACAAAACCAGTTAATCATGAAAGCAAAACTTAATCTAGCTTACTTTGTGAATGTAAGTGAAATATAATTTATGTAATTCCTTGTAACTGCCTCTATTAGTTATAAATAGAATGGATATAAGCTCATCACTTTTAAGTAATCCCCTACCATTCCCAACCATTGGAAAAGCTAAACAGCTTCCTCATTCTCACTTTATAAGCCATCCTGTAATGAGATGCCTCTGAGTGCTGATCACTTTCAGTTTGAAGTCTCCCTATTCTCAGTTTGTTTCTTGCTCAATAAAATATTCACCTCAAGTAATCACACATTACAAATGCAAAATATATTCATTCTATCCCAACATTCTTTTTTTTTTAAATCTCTCTTTTTTTTTTTTTAAAGATTTTATTTATTCATTTTTTTTTTAGAGAGAAGAGAAGGGAGGGAGAAAGAGAGGATGAGAAACATCAACATGTGGTTGCCTCTGGCCCGCAACCCAGGCATGTGCCCTGACCAGGAATCGAACCTGGATCCCTTTGTTCGCAGGCCAGCGCTTAATTCACTGAGCCACACTGGCCAGGGCTATCCCAACATTCTTTAAAACCTCAACCCATTATAGCATCAACTCAAGTTCAAAATCTCATCTACCTCAAAAGCCCCAGATCTCACCATCTAAACCATCTAAGTCAAGGTCTGAAAGAGACCCTAGGTATGAACTATGTTCAGGCAGAACTCCTTTCCATCTGTGGATCTGCAAAACTCGAAAAAAAGTTAGGCGCTCCCTTACGTAGCACAGTGGTGGGACAGGCATGGGATGACAGTTACAGACATTCCCTTTCAAAAGAGAGGGAAATGGAAGCAAGAAAGGAGCTATTTGTTCCAACAACTTTAGAAATCAAGCAAGACAAACTCCATAAGCTTTAAAGGCCTGGGAATAAACCTCTTTATCTCATGGTTCTACTCTCTGGGCCCAGAGTTTCACCCTCTGTGGTCCAAGGCATCATTTGCTAAGTTCATGGTTCTACAACCAGCATCATCCTTTTTCAGGAAGGGCAGCACATGTTTGCAGCTAAGAAGTTTATCAGCCTGTTACCTGCTTCTAGAATTTTAATCTATTGTGCTAGACTAGGAACCACTTGCTTCTAGAATTTTAAGAGTCTAAATCTTTTCTTCTCTTTTTTGGTTTCTTTTTTGTTTTGTTTTTGTTGTTGTTGTTGTTGTTGTTGTTTGAACATTTGGTGTGATTTTATCTGGCTTTTTTGTTTGTTTGCTTAATTGTTTATTGTCATGCCTCTGTGGTTTTCAATATTATTGGAATGGTTGATACAGCAGATGAAGCTTTGAGGAATAATTTCTAGCTGTAGCATTTCACTGCTTATGCCAGAATCAGGAAACCACTTACTATAAAAATCTTAACCCCTGATCTTTGCCAGCAAAATAGATGCCTTTATCTTTCTGTTCCCATTTTTAAATTGTTTTATTGAGGTACAAGTAATATACAACATTATTCATTTCAAGTGTATACATAACTTTATATTTCTATATATTGCAAAATAATCAGCATAATAAGTCCAGGGAACATCTGTCACCATAGTTGCTGAATTTTTTTGTGATGCGAATTTTTAAGGTTTACTCTCTTAGCAAACTTTTACATATACAATACAGTATTAACTATAATTGCAATGATGTACACTCTATCCTCATGACATTTATTTTATAAATAGAAGTTTGTACCTTTTGACTCCCTTTTTCTCTCTTTTTCATTTTAACTATGGTAAGAGTGCTTACATGAGATCTACCCTCTTAACAATCTTTAAAGTGCTAACTTCAGTACATTTCTAGAACTTATTTATTTTATATAATTGAAGCTTTATACCTATTAAAGAACAACTTTCTGCTTCTTTCTGCCCCCAGGCAGTGGCAACCAACAACTTTATTCTCTTTTGCTATGAGTTTGACTATTTTAGAAACCTCATATAAGTGGGATCATGCAGCATTTGCTCTTCTGCAATTGGCCTATTTTACTTAGCATAATATTTTCCAGGTTCATTAATGTTGTCACAGATGGAAAGATTTCCATCATTGTTAAGGCTGAATAATATTCTATAATATTTATACAGGACATTCTCTTTATCCATTCATCTACCAATGGACATTTAGGTTGCTTCCATATCTTGGTTGTTGTGTATATGCTGCAATGAACATAGAAGTTTAGAGGTCTCTCTGGGCTGCTAGAACAGAACTCCACTGACTGGGTGGCTTACACAACAAAAATTTATTTCTCACAGTTTTGGAGAGAGGGAAGCCCAAGATCAAGTTTCCAGCAGATCTGTTGCCTGGCGAGGCCACTCTTCCTGGTTTGCATATGGCCATCCTCTCATTGTATCCTCATATGGTGGAGAAATAGAAAATTCAAGTCTTTTTCTCTTCATATAGGGACATTAACCTCATTAATGAGAGCTCCACTCTCATGACCAAAGACCCCACCTCCAAACACTGCCATATTAGGGATTCAGATTCAACATTTGAATTTGGGTATGGGACACAAATATTCAGTTCATAGCAATATGTAATTTTCAAAAACCTATCTAAAACTTTTAAACATATTTTAAAACTATGTGAAGGTCCAACAGGCATAAAGCTATGAAAACTCAGAGTTGTGAGTGGAGATTGAATCTATGAAAACTACTGGCAAACTGGGATTTCCATGACAGTGACCTAAAGTGATGCATGTATCCATTAATTTTTAATGAAAAACACACTACTCTAAACTCTAGTGGTTTGAAACAACTATTTATTAATTTTCATGATTACATGTTTTGGCTTGGCTCAACTGGATGGTTCTTCTGTTTTGTATTTTCCAGAGTTGCATAAAGTTGCATTCATCTGGAGCTGAAATATCTAAGGTGGCTTCATTCACATGATTGATGTCTTGGGTGCTGACTGGGCCTTTCTCTTTCCACATGGCATTTCATCAGTACAGCACAAGCTTCTTTATCTAACAGATGAACCCAGAGGTTGAGAGTAGAAGCTATAAAATTCTTGTGGCATATGCTAGCAATCCCTAAATTCCCATAAATTCTGCATTATTTCATTGGTCAAAATAAAGTCACAATGCCATCTCATATTCAAGATGTGTTTTGGAGCTAAAAATAAATGGCAGCAATGAGGAGAATGTATGTGATTTTAAGTATGTGAGATCTGAAAGGAGTTGGAAAGATAGAAACAAATTTATAGCAAGGTTAAGCTGAGAGTTGGGAATATATATATATATTGTGCAGGGGTGGGCAAAAGTAGGTTTATAGTTGTGAGTCTATGAAACAGAGTTTATTCTTGTACTATATATTTTTCCATACAAAAAACTGTAATCTACCTTTGCCTACCCATGTAAGTATGTGTTTATATATGTATATGGACTAGGAAATTATCAGCAGAAGGAAAACTTGATCAAGAAACAGAAATAAGTAGGATAATAAAAAATGAAACCAAAGATCAGAAGGAATGATTATGGAAAAATCTTCATAAGTTTTCTGCTTCTCAACAAAATAACACAGTTCATAGAATTCTAGAGCTAGAAGGATCCATGGAGCCCATAATCCAACACCTCACATTACAGATGAGGAAGCCTACATACAGCTTTACTATTTGCCTGAGATCAACAATTATCACACAGCAGAACCACAACCAGACTCCAGATCTGCAGATGCCTAGGCTGGTGTTCTTTCTTGAACTCAAACTGAAATGGATGTTTTCTTTCAAAGTACTCACTGGGACACACTAGTAATATCCTTGTGTATATAGGAAAGGAATGAGAATACCCATTTGGAATTCACAGAAAATAATTGCCTGTGGTGACTTGACAGAAGAGTTGCCCATTAATCCTAATGAGTTGATCAACTAGTGGGTCCTCTGCAGGGACCCATTAATTTTAAAGAGATTTCATAAAGGACACTAAATACTCTGACTAAATCAGGCAAGGCTGGACTCTGAGTGGATGTATCAGAATCTACTTTTTGTTGTGAAGGACAGGCAGGTCTCATTCAGGACTTGAGTTAGGATTAATTCCATAGTATCTATTCCTTCTAAATGATGTCCCTCTCATTCTGCTCCACCCTGATCACAAATTTCAAGAAGTGTCTCTTCTGAGTATTAGTTTTTCCATGGACATGTTTCCAGTCTCATCTGGATATTATAGAGGTATCTTATACTGTCCACTTGTCCTTTCCGAGAGATACTTTATGAATCTTTATTCCATTTTATCCTGTAAGAAGAGAACAGAAGAATCAGAGAGCTTTCTGGGACAGTTCCTTCTAGTACCATTGGCAGGAACTCTTAGCGTCTCAGCAGAAAGTTAATCTGCTGTTTGGTGAATTTTCTTAGGTATATGATGGAATGAAGCATATTTTCAAAGTGGTAAGGAAACATCTCAAGAGACCTAATTTATTTGATGATTGGATTTTGATTTTATTTCTAAAAATAGTAATAAAACACATTTTTACAGTGCTTTACAATGGAGAAAATATTAATATAGAGCAATCTTAAATTGCAGAAAACAAAGGGGTTAGAGTAGGTATTACCATTCACTTTCATGACTAGAAAAAGGGACTTTGAAAAATGGCTGCATTACCCAGGATCATGTATGTAACAAATGTAGAGCTAGGATGACGTTTGGATCTTCTGCCTTTTCCTTGAGTATTCCTTCTATAAAACTAGCTTAAAGATCATGGCATGATTCTTACTTTTTTTCAATATTTTTAAAAGATTTTATTTAATATTTTTGAAGAGAGGGAAAGGGAGAGAAGCAGAGAGGGAGAGAGAGATCAATGTATGGTTGCCTTTCACCTGCCTCCAGCCACGGACCTGGCTGGAGACCTGGCTTGCAACCTGGTTATGTGCCCTGGCTGGGAATTGAGTCAGCAACCATTGGGTTCACAGGCTGGTGCCTTTGATTCTCACTTTTTAAAGTAGCATTATTAAATTATAGGTGTTTAGTGGTGCTATGTGGGAGGGTATTCTATGATGGAATAGACTTGGAAATTTTTAAAGATAAAATTCAGCTGTTTGCTTTACAACAGGACATCACAGAACTTTATTGTGTGAATATGCATTGTGAATCTTGAAAAAAGTGTGAATATTTCTATATTTGACCATGGAAACTTTCATTTCTGAGGGGTCAGGAAGAATTCTGTTCTAAGGGGCACAATTTAGGAGTTAGTTTCTCAGAGGATGTTTAAATTCTCTTCTTATGTATGTTCCCTTATGTGGCTAAAGCCTTATAATTATCTCCTTTCATGTGGCTGAGCCCCAAACTTGAGTTCATAACAGATGCTCAGTAAATGTGTGTCTTCTTGGTTTATTTACAGATAAGGCACAGTGGCCTTTTGGTTGATGTGAGGAGGTATTCTGGAAATTCATAGAAGATGCGCCTGTCCTTAGAGTTGGAGAAAAATGAGGATCAGGGAAAGCTTTCTAGGGAAGATGACACCTGCACTGATCTCTGAAGGAGGAGTAAGATGTAGCTAAGGAATGGGAGGGAATGAGTGCCAGAAAAGGCAGAATAGATAATGCATAGTTTCCAGAGAAGGAAAGTTTGTGGAAAGGAACTGAAAGTGGTGCACTAGAGCTGGGGTGCAATGGCAATAAGAAGAGTATTGAAATTCAGTGTTTGATTTTGTTGGAGAAGAGCATTAATGAGGGGCTGAACTTTTCTAGGTCCAAAGGAGTCAAACAGACAAAGCTAAAATCTCTCGTAAGGTATGCCTACACTTTGCAAGAGAATTTTCTGCAAAAATGTAATATCATCCTATGAATACTAGCAACAAGAAAGATCAAATTCCCAATGATTTTGGTGCAGTTTGTGAATTTGTCAGTGTTACTGGAATCCACGGTCTGAGCTGACATCATTGATCTCATGCCAATGCCATCACCAGCTGGAGAAACAAGATTCATAGTCAGGAAATTGGAAAACGTTTTTTCAGTTCATAAATCACTGCATTTTCATGATAAAAAGTTACAGGGTTGGGGTTTTTTTTCCATTATAAAATGAAAAAATCATCATAGGAAATAAATTGCTCTCTAACAAATAATCTATTCATGCAAAAAAGAATAGGAAAATATCTATGTGAAGTCAGACAGTGACTTAATGCATATTATTGTCAATTCTCACAATCCTCTGTAGGGTAGCTATAGTATACCCTTTTTAGCTAAGATTCATAGAAAGTAGTCAGCTGTCCATGGTTCTAAAACTAGTAAATGGCAGATTCAGATCCCTTATTCTTGTTGAGAGATCAAATGTCTCCCAAAGGTGTAATTAACTTGGGAATGGGGCGATGGTCATTACTGGGGGAAACAGTTTGGATTAGGAGAAGTTTTGAGGAGTTCTCAGATTATTCTACAAAAGATTTTACTTCCCTTCCCTGTGTGCATAGCTCTAGACTGAGTTTGGGCACATTTCTCAGCAGCAGTCAGAATCACACAAAGTGTTCTTTCTGAATGGATGATTGCACTCCCTTAACTCTTTTAATTGATGTTTAAAAAAAAAAGTGAGATATACTAAATACGTGTATGTAGACTCCATACTCTGCTGACTAGTCAAATAGAACATGGATTCTGGCATGGAAGTAGCCAGATGCTTTGGACAGGGTTATTCTTGGTGGACTTGAGTTGTACCTGGAAATGGGAGAATAGGACTAGATGCTTTTTGAGCTCTCACAGTTCCCAGATATAGAAGTTTAACTTTGCACCTTTTATAACTGAGCACACATTTGACCTACAACTGGGCTTTTTTATTGGCTCCATGGCTTCCTAATATTTGTTTTGATTTCACATTGCTGTGTTTATGAATGGTAGTATGTACACACTTCACATTGTGATATTCCTTCATCACTTTTAAGGGCTAACTGCTAGCTAGATGGGTATCCCAACATTATCAAATTTATTGGTTCAGCAAACACATCAATAGTTTAGTTGCTTTGCTCCTCACCATCCATTTATCAACTGAATCTATTTCACCCACATCTTTTTTTTTTTTTTTGCACGTAGCAGACAAATATAAACAAAATAACCACTGGGCTAAGAAATTACCATTCTGTCTGGGCCTAAGGAAATTGCAGCATAAACGAGATTTAACTACAAAGTAATTCAATTTTGTTCCGAACAAATCAACTATGGTGGGAGTATACTGATGAACAAGACAGGTCTTCTTGCCCTTGTAGAGCTTAAATAGAGCCTTGATTAAAATGCTTATTAAACTGCACTGCCAGAAATTGAGTGTTTGAAGTATCAACTCCCTGAGGAAGAAACATGGGAACTTAGAAATCAAGCGAGTTCTATGGATAGTGATGATAATAACATGGTTGGGAGTTTATCTGAGGACAACTTTGGGGAGAGAACTGAGAATAATAAATGCATCTTATGCATCTGCATGGACTATTAAGTGATACAGGAACAAAGTTTTGAATGCCTCACATCATACAGTAGGATGATAAAGACTCAGAACAGAGACATTTATTTTCACAGAGATCTTTTGGACATGAAATAAAGAGCTGGCACAAGGAAGATATCTATTAAGAACTTTTTAAAATGGAATCAGCCTCTCATCCATTAGCCAGATGAAAATGTTGAAATGGTCAGATATTTTGTTTGTGCCAGTGGACAGGTTATTTCAAGGTCAGTGGCCAAAAGAACTGAATTTGAGTGACAGAATCAATTACTTAGGATTGAAAACTTGAACATGAAGGAAATTTTCACAAAGACTGCAGCAAATATCTTGAATGCTTAAACTAATGTCAATGACTATATTTATTCTTATATTTCAGAAAAGCTGAGAAAGCATTTTCCGTGCTTTTTACTGCACAACAATCTTAGCCTCACAAACCATTTTGAATGAAATTTAGAGCAAAAAAATGTGACCCCTTAGATTATTTACTGTCTCTCATCTCACTGTACCTTAAATGTTTTGTTAGTAAGAAAAAATAAATAAATGTATCCTCCAAGTGTGAATATATGTCATAGTCAATGATATTCAAGAAAATGTGCAGTCCATGAGAATAACCCCAGAGGAGCTCCAGAAATAGTTTGGAAGAAACAACACCATAAAGAGTGAGTGGAAACCCTTTAAAAATGGCTAACAGAAGGGAGAATCCTAATTTGGAAGAACAAATTTGTATATGTTCGATTTTTTAAAATAGGTGATAGCCTACCCTTTGATACATGTGCTAGTTTTCTCCCTTGAAATCACCCTGGCAGGACTTGTCCTGGCAGACATCAGCTACATTACTCCATGCCTTGTTTTATCCACAGATTAAGGATGTTTTGCACCAAATCTTGCCTCTTCCCATTTGAATATAATGTTGCTCATTTGGTGTTCCTGCCTTAATAAAATAGCAACACTTTAAAATGTTTTCCTGAGTCAAAGTCCATATTCTTTGGTTTTATTGATGTACAGTTAGAATTATTTTACTGAGCTCTCCCTTCAATTTTACTCTTGCTTCTTCCTTTTCTGTTTTACACTTCTTGTCATTCAAGGTTCAGCAGAGCAACTGCGAGGCCTGGGAAGATACTGCTCTAGAGGAGCCTCACTATCTGCTCTGGAAAAGATAAGAACTGAGAGGAAATTATCCAAGGGGAAACTGCCATTTTGAGGGAAAAAAGAGGGGAGGCCAGTTATGTTCACTGACACCTGTTATGTCCCACACATATTATGCACTTAAAAGATATAATCTTCATAAATGCCTTATAAGTCTCCATAGTCACATCCCCAATCATGTATTAGAAGACCAGAGCTCATCAATTAACATTATTAATGGAAAACTTAAATTAGCAAATAAGGGAACTGGGTTTCAAACCTGAATCTAATTGACTACAAAAATTCAAGGGATTGACATTCTATTATCCTTTCTTCTCAACATTGTTTAAATAACAAAGATAAGAAAAAATGTTCATTGACTATATGATTGTAAAATTGTGTACATTCATTGCAAAAAATTTTAAATGTAGAAAAACATAAGCCATAACATAAAAAGGTTCACAATCCCTCCAACCTGGAAATACTCAACTGTTAACATTTTGAGGTAAGTTCTTCTATTTTTATGAATAGATATAATAATTTTTTAATGGATCCATGCTTTCTTATAATCTGCTTTTTCATGAGCCTTCCTGATCTTATTAAAGATTTTCCTTTAACACTATTTTTAATAATTGCAGTATTTCACTCCATGGGCAAAGACCACATTTAACTTAAGCATTTTCTTATTATTTATATTTAAGCTGATAGGATTTTCCACCATTATATTGAAAACTATGATGATAAGAATAAATTCCTTAAAGTAATATTGCTGAATTAAAATGTATGCATTTCTTCAAGTCTTTTATTATGTATTATCAGATTGCATTCCACAATTTTTTAAAGCACTTTATGTTTCTGGTAGCAATATTTGAAAATATACCTCTCTTTGTAACTTTAACAACACCAGGTATTATCTATTTTTCATTACTGTCAGTATATAAACAGAAAATAGTATAAAACCTTGTTTAATTATATATTAATTTAAACATTAATAAAACTGAATTTTTATATACTTGTTTGCCCTTACATATTTCTTTTTAATTGCCTATTTTCATAATGATAGGTTTATTTTTCCTGATTAGAAAATTTCATTTTCTGTTCAATTTGGTTATTGTATTTTTGACCCACAGGCATATACATTTTTATTCTGTCAAAATATCAATATTTGAATGTACTCTGTTCATTTGGTTATACTCTGAGATCTGAAAAAAATCTTCTAGCTTTTTTCCATTTTTAAAAAATACTTGACTCTAAGTCCATCAGAAATAAATTTTGATGTATATTTAATTGATTTTACTCAATTTTGCATTTTAGGTTATGCATTTTTAAGAATTATCTTTGAATGTTTTTCTTTCTTGCTTTTAACAATATCTGCATTAACCATTCAGTGTTCACAGGTCATGTATGGGGCCTGCTCTGTCCAGGAATCCTCACCCCATAGCGTGTGAATAAAGATTGATGCCTTCGGACTTCCTGCCTCGTGAGGGGGCAATGACATTCATTGAGTTTGTGACAGATGCCTCGAATAAGGGCTATTCTTTAAGACATATTTCACTCAAAGAAAAATATTTTATTACTGTTTAAGATACAAGTGTATGACAAACAAAACCTTATTTGATGCATTAATTTTTTTTTTCACTCCATGCATCTTTGCTTCTATCCTTGCACACCAGGGAGAGATCAGAATTAGTATCCACTGACAAGGCACTCACACCGCCAGCGTACCTAAGACCACAGGTGGCTGATGCTGGCGGCTTCAGGTAGCCTTGCTCTTCCTGTGCCCTCATAGGGGCTGCTGCTGAGAAATCCACTCAGCAGGTGGCGCCACTGTTCCTCGCACCTCCTCAACGTCCTGCTGCAGCAAGTTACCACATCTTCCCGGTCCCTGTGCCCCAACCACAAATAAACCCTCAGGTATAAATAGAACGGCTTCCCTCCCTGGTGCTCACAGCCCGACACAATGCTGCTCATATGCTGCTCAACCTTCTCATTTACACCCGGAGGAACAACGAAGTGGAAAGGACTCCCGGAACAGTTCTTAACAGCATGCCCTCGCCCACAGCACTATCAGGCGAGGGTCTGCATCCAGCCCCTGAAGTTGAGGTTGCTTAGCAGCAACTCCAGTAGGAAAAGAGGGAGAGTGCCCGCCAGTGGGGATTAAGAGCGATCGAAGAAGTTAGTGTAATCCTTCTGCATGTAATATAGCGAAGTGTGCCAGAGCCTGGAAAGGTTTCTATTCCCTAATTCAATCATTCTTACTCTAAAACCATAACCTCAAAACCTTGAATCAAAACTGAAAATATAAGGCTGTTTCTTACTTCAGTAAACTGAAAAGCTATTAAAATCTAACTTGCAATTTTGGATACCCAAACATGGCATACTTTAAATTGTATGTAAATTTAATACTTAATAATAAGGAATGCTATCTACAATTAGAACTAAGTGATCAAAGAAAGGTACAAATATGAATTTATAATAGGAGCCAAATTCTGTAAAAATACATATACATAATGGTGAATACAAAAACACCAAAAGACTAACGGTTGTTATCTGTGATTTGCAAAATTATGGATAGTTTTCTTCTTTATTAATATATGTATTTTTTGATTTTTAAATTTAATTTCATTGTTGTTGTATTACATCCATCCCCTTTTTGCTCCCCTCTGTCCTCTTCCCCACCCACCCACTCCCCCACAAAGTCAATCCCACCTGTTGTCCATGTCCATGGTTCTTTAAAACAAGATAGTGTTCCTCTTATCAGAAAAGTAATGATTTCTTTCTGCTGTGTAGTATTCCATTGTGTAAATGTACCAAAGTTTTTTGATCCAATCATCCACTGATGGGCACTTAGGCTGTTTCTAAAAAGAATCTAAATACACCTATTTGGCTCATAAACCTCCCATCACCACAGCATGATCCTTCTCCACTTTTCATATTTTTCCTAAATTAACACTTTTGGGGGGTGCTACTTTTTTTCTTCAAAACTACTGCTGCTGCCTTAAACTTTTTAAGCTGATTTCACATGCAGATAAGAAAAAAATGAACTACAAAGTGTCACTTATTCTGGGAATAGTTATGGATTTAACAACATATTAGAAATGTCTGTTTCCAACTAAATGTTGGAGAAGAACAAAACTCTCTTATTGGCAGTTTACTTATTAACATATCCAGGCCAAGTCACATCAGAACATAATGAATCAATTAAATGTACACAGTGTACTAGGTATTATCTGGAATGCAAACAAAAGTAAAATTTGTATGCATTTCCATGCCTCCTTTCATTTCTATTTAATGCCACAAATCATGCAGAAGATAAACTTGGAACGCAAAAAGAAGAGGGTGAGATGTTACTCTATTGGGAAGAAGGCCCTGAAGGGTTGATCAATCCTTTCAGCTGAATTACTGAATTACCTTCCTGAACTTATTTCAGCTGAATAGAATAAGCTTCTCCTTCTTAGACTTACTGTAAAAGCCTTTCCATAAAATTATTAGATTCTAGAATTAAAACATTGAGTAGAGTACTATATCATGAGTCAAATGATGGGACTGAAATGTCAATCAATGATGTTTCCCTTGAGAAAATGATCTCCCTCCCCCAACCCCAACATAATAAGGTAGCTTTCTGATAGCATAAGTGGGAGTCAGAACTTGCAAAACTGGTTTAGGTTTCCTCCACTTTTTTTCTCCTACTTCTTTAAAAATTCTTCTTCTTTCAAAACCCTGTTCATTCCCTCCACACAGCCTTTTGGGTGTGTGAGTCTGTCCTTTGTACTAACTTACAAAGAAGTACTTGCCCAGAAAGTAACCACTCTATCCATTAACATTCTCTACTTATCTCTCCTGTTGAAATTTATTAAAATACATTTTACCATGTAGTGTAATTAATTGAGCATATGTCTCCCTACAAATCAGTAAACACCTTGAGTCCAGACTATGTGGCAAAACTATCACTGGTATGTTGTCCCAATGGATTTCTTAAGCTCCTTTCTAAAGGTTTAACCAGGGGATTAACCCACAATGGTGGGAGTAGTGTGTTTGTTTGGGAATTTCTTCCCAGCATTTCTCAAAAAGAAATTACTCATTTTTAAATCCAAATTCTGAAAAAAGTAATTGAGAAATCCAGAAAATAGGGGAAAGTAATATAATTCTCCTGCATGAATTATAGCATAATGATCAATATAGAGAGGTGTTGGGCTCAGAGGAATCATGTCAAGGGGAAAATGGAAAACATGACACCCAGAGTCAAAGGTTTAGTCTACATTTCTGTAACCAGGACAAAAAGCACTGGAAGAGGAGCCATCCTGACCTAATCAGGCAGTATCACTGATAGCTGCTTCCAAGTGTGTGTACATGGTCCTATTTGCTGCCAACAGTGAGTCATTCTTGTGCATAAAATTAATATTTGTAAGTTTATGTGCTTATGATATTATACAAATACTATGAATGATGTTCAAAAAAATAAATTTTGGAAGAAAATTTTACTCCTTAAATTGGTAATTTGACATGTGGTTCTGTGCAGTGCTATAAATCTTATTCAGAGATCTGAATGCTTATTTAGTAAAATAACAACAATAATATTCATGAGCATATTCTATTATTAAGCTATTCACTATAGTCTACAGTACTTGGTATATACTAATATATCTAGTATTTATGTTATTAAAATTTTTAGGTATCCATAATAGTAAATAAAAGTATAAAGAACATTGAAAATATTTTAAGAATTACTTGTAAGTTTATGCATCCCTGAAAATTCCCAAGAATTCCAATTACTCATTTTCACATGTTGAAGACCAAGGAAATCATATAGGAAGTGTGTGTTTGTTCATGTCTGTGTTGTCTAATTACAACTAATGTGTTGATAAAGAGATGGCCAAGTGGTGAAGGGAGCAGGGAATTAGGATAAGAAGAATATTGAGAGATAGTGACTTAGGGATGATAAAGAAACTATTTTATGTGTCAGGCACTGAATTATATGCTTGAATTTATAGACAAGAATACAAATATTTGCTTTCAAGGAGTTTATAGACTATTGGGAAGGAAATACACAATTATAAGTCATTTTTTGAAAAATCTAAAGTAGAGGAGACTAACATATGCAAGAAGACCATGCTGTCACACATTCAAGTGTCTTTCTTTTGGTAAGTTCTTCTGTGTATTCTCCAAGAAGGGTTTACTTATTTTTTTTCTATGACTGAGTAGTTATCAAGAAACCTAGCTCCAACATGTCTACATTGACAGCTCCCTCCCTCATGTCAAGGCTTCAGCAAATGCCTGTGTATATATCTAAGTGTCTCCTGCTGGCTTGTTCTATCCTGGGTCTTCTTATTTCTGAGAAGCTGCCACATAGCTAGTCACTCTTTTGTTACATAACATAGAATAATTCCTATGACTGGGAAGATGGTTCTTCACTCTAGACGTTATCATATGTGGGAGCAACCATGGCTCCACTGTGTCTTCCAGCCTCTGCTTCCAGAATCCCAGCAAAGGTTTAACATCCCAAACCCTTATCTAGAAGGAAAAAATAAGGCAAGAAAAGATTTTTCCATCGATTCTGATGTGGTAATAAATTCAAATTCACTTGAAGCTAGAAGGGGAAAGTGATGAGTTGTTTTGTTTCTATTATATTGTAATCAGAGTGCAAATAACATACAATAAAACACGTAGATCTCAATTGGTTTGGTTTGATGTGTTTAGACAATTGTATTCAATAATGAAATGTTTTAATCACCCCAGAAAGTTCTTTTGTGTCCCTTTGTAATCAAGTTCTCTTTCTGTCCAATCAACCACTGTCTTGGCTTCTATCACTAATATTTTCTTCCTAACTGTGGCTAGATGTATAAATGATAGGTGATGATGGATAGATAGATAAATAGAGAAATGATAGATAGATGAGAGATCAATTTTTAAAACTTGTTTTATCCTTTATTCTTCATTGCCAAGTTATTTTAAATGAGAGTCATGAATAATTATACAGTTAATCCATTGGTTAAGTTGTTTCCTGTTGGTAAGGGGTGAGTCCTCTTGGTTTAGGTGAGAAATAACTGCACTACATATATTATGAGGCATATGTAAACATTAGAAGAAGGAATATACTGATTTGGACTGTATTTCTGGCTAAACAGCCTCCCTTGCTCCTGTCTATTTCATGGTCTGTTTTGCCAGCCTTCCCAATGTATATTCGAACCACTCAATACTGTTTTAATATGTTTCCTTTCAATATTAAAAAGCCAGAGTTTATTTCTTTAGTTTGCAACTGATAGTACTGAGTGCTGAATCAATGGGTCCCTAGATTCCCTTCCACTGCTGACAACCATTCAAGTGATACAAAGACTACGTGTAGCCTACCCTTTCCACTAGAGATGGCATCTCTTGGGAGTCATTACCCCTTGTGCAAGAATTAACTCAACTCTTGAGGTATTTACTAAGTATTCTTCCTCCACTGGGTGCTAGAAGGAAACAGAAACGGAGTTCTCAAAATGCTTACTATCTCATGGGGAACATAAGACACACAACAAGCAGTTCACTTGCTAGAAAGAGCAGTAACCAATTAAGAGACAAATGAAAAATCACGAGTAGGAAAAGGCACCAGAAGATGAACAAACAAAATAAGCAGAGTTGCCCATCTATTCCCCATTTACCTCATTGAGATTGGGATGTGAAAACTGTTTGTCTTGGAAAACCACTTCAGGGATACAATCCCAAAGGACTTAAAAGGAGTTCATGTCCCATATGAACCCAGCACAATGACTATGGTTCTTAGGAAAAGAGTCCTCTTCTGAAAAACATATACAAACTGCTCTCAATCTCCCTGCTGCTACCCTGTCAACAACAAGGTAAGCTATTGGGTCTAGGTTCCAGTGACTTCCTAAGATCCTACCATCTTTCAAAAGGTGAGTTTTTTACTTCAGTGCTACACTTAACCAATGAGATGGGTGTTTCAGGAACTTAGCACAACTTGTACAACACTAATGAGGGATAGGAGAGGCAGAACAGGAAAGTGAGATTAGAGATTGTCCCTCAAAAATACATAGTTCCACACTCCGCTCAAACTCAAACCATCTGAGGCTCAGTGAATTTTCTCCCTCATTGCTTTGTATTTCTTCTTTTATAAAAGAGCCACTACATCACCTTTTACTGCTGCAGTCTCCTCTACACTAGCAGGCTGCTTCTTGGTTGGAGTCCCAATGAGAGGACCTGAATTCAACAACCTCCTGCAACATCTACTTGGTCTAGAGGAAACTCATATATTCATGTTATGCCACCAATGAGAAAGGATTGCCCTACAACACTATCCCAGCCCTACTGGGCTGATCCAGTGAGCCTTCTCATTTAGAAATGAGAGACAAACACAAGTCTTTAGGTATCTATGAGTCCTCTAAACTGTCTCTATTCCCCTAACATCTAGCCACAAGTGAAGTAGAATTCTGGTCTCTCCTTCTTGTACACATTCTCCAAGAGCAGTTCTTCTAGAGTCCATGCCTAAGTTGAGTGGACCAAAGCACCAACACAACACAACAGTATTTTCCCATAAGCATTCTTAACCCTCAATTGTTTCTTCTTCTTCAAACTCTTCACTGTAATGACTCTGAAAATTTCTAACTTCTTAAATTTAAAGGATAAGAATAGATGGTGGGACAGGTCTTAGGATCAGATTGTTCATTTTTAAGTAATTCCTTCAAGGAAGGGTATTTAACATCTTTAGAATATGGAGTACACCTCAAATACTGCCCTTAATTTGGGGCATTTAACTACATTTGGAGTCAACTGTAAAAATTACATTCAGAATTAAAGTTTAAAACATGTTCATTGAGAAATACCTGTTATGTCTCTATATTTTCTTTCTGAGGCATTTTCTGGAGCTCTGCACTGAAGACATAGTTCTTTATTAAGTAATCTTTCTCCACCTTTCATTTTCCTTCAGCCTAGAGGGAGTGCCTACCTTCCTGCGAGGCTGCAGCCAAATGGTACCATATTGGGGTTCCTTGTAGGGATAAGAAGACCTTGTGTTCCTTTCTTCAGACCAGCAGAAATATGCATCAAGGAAACCAAACAACCAACACTGAGTTCCTCCTCCTGGGACTCTCCAACCAGGCTGAGCAACAAAATCTTCTCTTTGTTCTTTTCCTGGGTATGTACCTGGTTACTGTGGTTGGAAATGGCCTCATCACTCTGGCCATTGGCTTGGATTTTTACCTTCATACCCCAATGTATATTTTTCTTGCTAATCTATCCTTGGCTGATATTTCTTCCATTTCTACCTCTGTCCCCAAAATGCTGATGAATATTCAGACCAAGAGTCAATCCATTTCCTATGAAAGCTGCATCACACAGATTATTTTTCTATTGTGTTTGTTGTCATTGACAATTTCCTCTTGGGAGTCATGGCTTATGATCGTTTTGTGGCTATCTGCCATCCTCTGAACTATGCAAACATCATGCAACCTAGGCTCTGCCTTTTTCTGACCATCATTCCATGGGTCCTCAGTAATATTATTGCCCTGACACACACTCTTCTGCTCCTTCAATTGTGCTTCTGTAACAACACTATTTCACATTTCTTCTGTGATTTGGCTTCTCTGCTGAAACTATCCTGCTCAGACACAATGATCAATGACCTTGTGTTGTTTATCGTGGGCTTATCAGTCATCACCTTCCCTTTTGCCCTCATCCTCTTCTCCTACATGTGCATTGTCAGAGCTGTCCTGAGAATCTCATCCACAGAGGGAAAGTGGAAAGCCTTTTCCACTTGTGCCTCTCACCTAACAGTTGTATTGCTCTTCTATGGGACCATTGTAGGGGTTTACTTCTTCCCCTCTTCCATTCACCTTGAAGAAAGAAATAAAATTGGTGCAGTGCTATTCACTGTGGTAACACCGATGATGAACCCCTTCATCTATAGCCTGAGGAACAAGGACATAAAATGTGCCCTGAAAAAGCTTATCAACAGGAAAAGCTTCTGCCTTTGATGCCCTGGGCATATGAATTCTTTTTATCTTCATAACCAGATGAATGATTTTGTCTAAAGTCTGTGGCATAGTTATAATGGTTTAGCTTTTAATAAGATTTCAGTTATCTGCCTTGTATTTTAATCTCTGAAGAGTTGGGGCTCTTCCACATAGCTCTGATCTTAGAAACAAACCCATTAATTTCCATAAGCCACAACCATAGAACACATATTTATTATAATGTGTGTTATACAAACTTAAGTGCAAATTGTTTATAACTTAGATGATGACAAATATATATAGTACCTACAGTTGAACTTTTGCAGCTTTGAAGATAGTTATTAGTAATTTCTTTATTGAATCTAAACTTCTCTAGGTCAGCTTCTGTTAAAGTTTGTTTAGCCAAGGTACTATTCAGTGAAATGTTTAATAGTTATAAAAATAAAAGATCCCACATTCAAACAAATTTGGGCAAATCTGAGTTAAATAAAGCAAAATATTTTAATTAGAAACTTCTTAGAGCTTTTAATATAGTATAAATCTCCAGGAGTATAATATGGTACTGGCATTTTTCAAAACTTAACTTATTCAATTATACGGAACCTGATTCATCACAGACTAATTCATAGGTCTAGTGTTGTATGAAACACATTTAAGGAAGTGTATTTTGATGGAAAACCAGAGAAGGTGGATATAGAAGCCATCAATTCTTGTCCTGATTCTGAGCCCAAGTAGCTGTGAGACTTTAGGCATGTAAGGTGACTATATTGAGCATATTTTCACATCTATAAAATGAGGCCATTGGTCCCAGTTGTTTCCATCAGAATTACCCAGGATACCTTCTTGCAAAATTCACAACCTCAGAACTGCAATGCCTTCTTTGCTCAACCAAAGCAGCAGTAGTCTTGAGTTCAGCTTAGCAATTAATTTCATAAGATGCACCAAGAATCAAGCATTATGAGAGCTTTAGCAGAGGACAGCCATGCAACACACACAGTGACAGCATGGTAGAGGTCTCATGACCTCCAGGCATGCATTCTAGATAGCTTACTCATTCCACACCTGGGATGTGCATGGTCATAAGAGAGAGTGCTGAGTGGGTGTGGTTCAGGGAAACTTCAACCTTAAGGTTCCTTCTGCATTGTGCCTTGCTTATCACATAGCTCCCTCAAAAGTATGCAACAAGCACTTATTTTCTGGTGCAGCTACATCTCAGCAAATAGTTATTCATCAATTACAGGTTCCTCCATAACCAATTTTAAGAAACAAATCCAAGTCATGCCAAAGCCATTTCAGCAGGACCATCTCTTTTCAGGATCCAGTCTACACCTATACAATTCTTTAATTAGATGCAAGGGGGATTTGATTGAGTCAAACCTCAGACTGCCCAAGGCTGAGAGAAGGCTACAAACTAGCTTTGATGGCTTTCCTTTCAAACTCCACTCTGGATCTACTAACCCAGACTCTAATGAAGGAAGTAGGTATTTGTATTCTGAAAACATCCCTCAGGTGAGAAGGGCCAAATCACATGAGCTCTGAACTCCACTCCAGCTTTGGAATTTTGTGAATCTAGATGCCAACTGGTAGGTGAAGATTATCTTTCAAAACCCACTTTTAAAATATTCTATAGTGTAGCTTAGTATTCCATTGCATAAATGTACAGCAGAAAGAAAGAAGGAACTTCTCCCTTTTGTGACAGCTTGGATAGAACTGAAGAGTGTTATGCATAGTGAAGTAAGCCAGGCGATGAAAGACAAATACCATATGATTTCACCTAATAGAGGAAACTAATGAACAAAACAAACATATGAGCGAAATCGAACCAGAGGCACTGAAACAAGGAACAGACTAACAGTGACCAGAGGGAAGGGGGCAGAGGAAGAAGGGGAAAAGTTTGGTCAAGGAACTAGTGTGGATGACCCAGAACATGGACAACAGAGTGGGGATTGACTGTGGGAGAGGAGATGGGGTGGGTGAGCAGGGGAGAGCAATGGGACAACTGTAATGCAACAACAGTAAGTTAATTTTTTTGAAGTAAAAATAAAAATATTTTATGGTTACTTAGAACAATGTGCTCTTTTTCTCTGTACTAAACTTTTCTTTTTTAACTTTTAATTAAATATTTTATTGTTGTTCTATAACGGGGAGGTTGATCGGTTAGGAATAGATAGGTATGCAAGTAGGGAGTTTGCCTGACAACATGAATTAGGATTCAGTTTGGGATGCAAAAGCCAACTGGTTAAGGAAATTCAGAATCACAAACTTATGAAAACCTTGATAAGTTTTCAAGAAGAAGCATAAATCTGTACCTAGATGCTTATATTTCCCCAAATCCTTCTTCTACTTGTCGTTTTCAACAAACATCTATGGTAGACCTTCACTTTACCAGGCACTAAAGTGATGCATAGTTCACAGTCCATGCCCTCCCTGCACTTACAAACTAAACAGAGAAACTGATGTAAGCATAGTTTAAGTAATTTTTTTTTAATTTTATTGTCGTTGTATGACATTCATCCCCTTTTTGCTCCCCTCTGTCCCCCTCAGTTTAAGTAATTTTTAAGACTGAATAAGCAAAGACAATATTTAACATCATTAAATTTAGAAACCATAAAGATTTTGTACAAAGCACAGCCAACTAAATTTTATGCTGCCTTTGTTCTTTTGTGTTAACCATACCTGAGAAAAGCCAACTTGTGGTTTTGTGAGTAAATGAAGCCCCTGTCATCTTAGTGTAGATAATGCAAATGCAAAAGAAATATCTAGAAAAGCAGACCCCCAAAAATTCAAGCATTGGGTGGAATTTACTTGTTAAACCCAACTTATAAAGTGTCAGCAAAATATGCATTTATTTATTTACTTAACAAATATTTCTTGAGTACCTCATGAGAGTCACAATGAACTAAGATACTTTCGCAGCTTTCCTGGCTCTTTTATCATAATGCATAGCCCAGATGATGAACATAAATAAACAATGGCCACAAATATGAGGCAGCAAGAAGGCTAAGATATAAAAATGTCAAGAAGGGTCAGAGGATAGATGAGAACACAGGGTGGAATAGCTATTTTAGGTAGAGAGGTTTAGGAGTTAGGGAAGGCCTCTCATAATTTGACTGAGAACTGACTAGAATTAGGAAGTGAGCCCTGATGAGATCTGGGGAAACACATTCTAAGAAAAGAGGAGAGCAGGAATAAAATTCTCGATATGGGTACAGGTTGGGTTGAACCAGAGGGAGAGAGCAGCCAATAATCCTGAAGGTAGTTAGGGGCTGGAATTGGCTAAATTGACATAGGCCATGGCAAATGAATTTTATTTAAATCCTTTAGGTAAATATTTAAATCCTTTAAGTAAATATTTAAATCCATGGGACTGGATGAAATTAACCTAAGGAGTGATTACATAGAGAGAGGCCTATGACTGAGCCCCAGGTAACTCTAACATTTAGAAATAAGGACCCAGCAATGCTGTGTTGAGTGAGGGAGGTAGAAAACCAGAGTAAATTATGGTCAGGAAGATGGAGGAAAAAAGTGAAAAGTGTTCCAAGAAAAAGGAACCATAGAAAAAATACCATAGAAACCAAACTATCACTCCTGATACCATACTGTCTAATCTGCCCTCTTCAGCCCTGGCAGTTGTCACCCCTAGTGATCTCTCTACCAGTCTTGCACCCTCAGGGTTGAATTCTAAGTGCAACTGCTGAATTCAGAACATATTTCTTAGAAGATCAAAATATCTCACATTTCTTCTTTGTTTCCATCTTCCTCCATCTTCCTTTCACTAGAGAAATTTGGAGGACTCTAAACTACAAACCCCTTTTAAAACTGGCATATGGGCCCTGGCTGGTGGACCGAGTGTCAGCCTATGAACCAACAGGTCGTTGGTTCAATTCCTAATCAGGACATATGCCTATGTTGTGGGCAGATCCCTGTAAACAAGAGGCAACCATACATTGCTCTTCCTCTCCCTCTCTTTCTCCCTCCTTTTTCCTCTCAAAAAAAAAAAAAAAAAAAAAGTTAAAAATAAATGGATAAATAAAATAAAATAAAATAACTGGCACATGGCATTAGGCAATACCATCTTAACCAACCAAGAATTCTCAGGAACATCTTTTACTTTCTTTGATAATAAAAATAATGACCAAGGATAGTTTATCTTGGAAATGCAAAACTGTTTAACATTCCAAATGCAATCAATCTAATTCACCAAATTAATAGAAAAAGAAGAAAGCTGTCTGATCATCCTAGTGCATGCAGAAAAATCTCTTGACAAAATTTAAAATCCATTCCTGATTAAAAAACACTCTCAACAAACTAGAAATTTTAAAAACTCCCTTAACATTATTAGAATTAATAAGTGAATTTATCAAGATCAATATTTTAAAAAGCAATTGCATTTCTAAACACAAGCAAGGAACAATTGAAAATGAAAATTTCAAAATCAATACCATTACAATGGCATAAAAAATAATGGAATACTCAGGAATAAATCTGATGAAAGATTTGAAAAAGCTATACACTGAAAACTGCAAAACACCAATTGGATAAATTAAAGAAGGCCTAAATAAAAAGATACACCAAGTTCATGAATTAAAAGATATAATATTTCTGTTCTTTACAAATTCAATGCAATACCAATCAAAATTACATATCATAAATATTTTTGAAGAAATTGACAAATTGATTTTCAAAGTCATATAAAAATTCAAGCCCTGGCTAGTAGCTCAGTGGAAAGGTGCTGGCCTGTGAACCCAAAGTTCACTGGTTCGATTCCCAGTCAGGGCACATAACCAGGTTGCAAACTAGGTCTCTAGCCAGCTCTGTAGCTGGAGGCAGGTGAAAGGCAACCATACATTGATGTTTCTCTCTCTCTCTCTGCCTCCTTCCTTTCCCCTCTCTCTAAAAATAATAATTAATAAAATCTTTTTTAAAAATTCAAAAGGCCTACAATAATTAAAATGATTATAAAAATTGATGAGGTTGAAATACTATCACTACCTGATCTCTAGACTCATTAGTATTCGACAGAGTGTGGTGTAAAAACAAATAGATCATTGGGAAAAATTGAGTCCAGAAATAGGCTCACACATACATGGACAATTGATATTCAACAAAGGTGCTAAGGCAACTCAGTGGAAAATAAGATGATCTTTTCAACAAATGGTGGTGGAACAATCGGATAGACACAAAAATATTTACTTTGACCCATACTTTGTTCCATGTGTAAAACTCAACTCAAAATGGATCCTAAACATAAATGTAAAACCTAAAACCATAAACTTCTAGATGAAATGTTCTTTATGAACATGTGGGTAAGCAAAGATTTCTTATATATAATACCAAAAGCACAAGCAATAAATGGCAAAACTAATAAATGAGGCTTCATCAAAATTAAAATATTTGTTCTTTGAAAGACACTGCTAAGAGTAACTGAAAACAATACAAGAACTGGGAGGAAATATTTTCAAGTCACATATCTGATAAAGGACTTATATTCAGAAATATAAAGAGATTTCAAATGTCAATCACAAGAAAACAAAAATTCAACTTAAATGGGCAAAAGATTTAAAAATAACTTTAGTAAAGATTTATGTGGCAATTAAGAACATTAAACATCAACATTATTATTCATCAGAGAAATATAGACTAAAACCACAATGAGGTACCACTACATACGTATTAGAATGCTAACATTACAAAGGTTGGCCATAACAAGTGTTGACAATAATGTGAAAGATCTGGAATGTTCATGCATTGTTGGTGGAAATGTTAAGTGATACAACCATTTTGCGAAACAACTTGGTAGGGTTTTTTCAAGTTGATCATTTTTCTACCATATGATTCAACAATTCTACCCCTAGCTAGTTAACTAAGAGAAACAAAGGTATACATTCATACAAAGATTTTTCCTGAATAGTCATGGCAGATTTATTTAAAATGGCCCAAAACTAAAAGCAACCCAAATTCCCACTGGCAGGTGAATGAATAAACACACTATGGTATATCCATGCAATGGAAGAGTCCTCAGTGATAAGAAATGAACTATTAATAAGTGCAACATATTAATGAATCTCAAAATAATTATGCTAAGTAAATGAAGTCAGACATGATTCTATTTATATAAAATTGATATGAAATTCTAACTAATATGTAGTCCAAAAAAAAAGCAGAATAGTGGTTGCCTAGAAGTATTAAGGGGAGGGTGGTGGGAGGGCATGTGGGAGAAAGTACAGTGGAATAAAAGGAAACTTTTGGTAGTGGTGTATATGTTCATCATCTTGACTGTGATGATGGTTCATGGGTGTGCATATGTTAAAACTTACCAAATTGTGAAACTTAAATGTGCACACTTTATTGCATGTCAATTACACCTTAATAAAGCTGTTTTTAGAAAGTTGGAGCATATCAGAAGAGATATCAGACACATGCTTTGAATAATTTTATGATAGAAATATTGATGATGATGGTGATGATGATGATGGCTAGATAAACAGAACAAAATAATGTTATGTACATTTTTTAAGATTTTATTTATTTTTTAGAGAAAAGGGCAGGGAGGGAGGAAGAAAGGGAGAAAAACATCAATGTATGGCTGCCTTTCACCTGCCTCCAGCTACAGACCTGGCTGGAGACCTGGCTTGCAACCTGGTTATGTGCCCTGACTGGGAATCAAACCAGTGACTCTTGGGTTTGCAGGCCAACACCAATCCACTGAGTCACACCAGCCAGGGCTATGCATATTTTTAATGGTAAGAAATAACCATGTTTGGAAAGGAATCTTGAGTTCTTAGGCAATCAGTGAAAATTTAAAATAAGAAGTAAAGACGAAATTGGTGATTGTTTAGAGGCACCATATGGATGAAATGTTTATTGGAGGGAACCTTTTACTCAAGGGACAGATGCTCTTGAAGGGCTTCAGAAGGCAATAGTTCACTGAGCAATCCTGCCCTTTCTAAGGGAGCTGCAAATTCCTTTCTGTCCTCCTCATAGACTTAGAAAGAGGGTGAAGGTAAGTTCCTCAAACTTCACATGTATCTCAGGCCAGAAAAGGCACCCACTCCAGTTCAGACCTATCAAATACTGAGACCAAGAATACAACTGAAATCCAGACACTTCCAAAGCAAATTGCAACTGACAATTAGGATCTGGGAGAGAAAGGGGGACATGCAGAAGGCAGATATCATGGAAGATATCATGTACGTACATACTTTTACTAGACTTATGGGGTGATTACTTCCTAAGGTTTATAAATGTCTAATGACTATGTTGTACACCTGAAACTAATATAATAATATTGTATGCTAGCTACAATTAAACTTTTTTAATTACAAAAAAGAAAAAGAGCACCTACTTTGGATTATGAGGATTTAAGATCAGATCCTCCCTGAACTGCCATTTTCTTGATGAATAACCTGGGTAAGTAACATAACCTCTTTGGTCTTATTTCTTCCTTTCGCTAAATGAGGTCAGTAATAATTACTTTCCATTAAAGCAGTTAGAAGAACTAAAATAAATGATTCATGTAAATCTTTCAGCATAATGCTTAGCATTCATTTAAGTGTTCATTAATGTGTGCATTAGTTTAAGAGTTAAGTTCCAGAATTATTAGTGAACTCTCCAATTCTGGAGTTTTCTGGGTCCAAGGCTAACCTTGGCCCTTGAGAGATAGTTCCAGACAGTTCTGAAGTGAAGAGGTCCATTGATCAGCTATGGGTTCCTCTGTTCATCAGTGTTCCTTGCATTATGGATCCTGGGATATAATCACCATAATAACACTAATTAATATTTGTAGAATTTTACCCAGCACCTTCCCATTCTTCATGAACACCAAGTTACTATAAGAATAAATGAGATAAAACCTGGCCCAAAATAAATGCTCTATAAATTTTATTTCACAGTTGAGAAAGCAGGCTGAAAGACTCTTAACTAATTTCATACAGCTGAGAAGCAATAGACTGCACAATTTGGTGCCAACTGACAAGCCCTTTCTATGACACAAATGCCTCTGTCACCTGCTATAGAAGTTGGTGTTGTATTAGGGAAACACTTGCATGGCAGTTAATATTTGAAAAATTGCCCCAAGGTGCACTCCTTAGTTTTTCTTTTTCTTTTTAAGATTTTTTTATTTATTTATCATTTTTAGAGAGAGGGGAAGGGAGAAAGGCAGAGAGGGAGAGAGACATCAATGTATGGTTGCCTTTCACCTGCCTCCAGCTACAGACCTGGCTAGAGACCTGGCTTGCAACCTGATTACGTGCCCTGGCTGGGAATTGAACCAGTGACCTTTGGGTTCACAGGCTGGAGCCTTATCCACTATGCCACCAGCCAGGGCACCTTAGTTATTCCACCCCTCAGCTTGTACTTTGTTTGTTTGTTTGTTTTTTAATATCAGTGTATGGTTGCCTATCACTTGCCTCCAGCTACCGACCTGGCTGATGACTTGGTTTGCAATCTGGTTATGTGCCCTGCTTGGGAATTGAACCAGCAACCTTTGGGTTCACAGGCTGGCGCCTATCCACTGAGTCACCAGCCAGGGCCACAGTCTGTACTTTTTAAATGATTAGTGCAAAAACAAAAACAAAACCTGGTGTGTGAACCCAGATCTCTTTGGCCACCAGTGCAGTTTTTTCCCTGTATCTTTCCTTAAACAGGCCTACCCAACATTTTTCTAAAATTTTTGTCATATGTCCTTAAAAAGAAAGTTGCTAGAGTTCATAAACTACCATTTATTTAATGTACACACATCATCTTCTCGTATACAACTACATGAGCACACACATGCACACACACCGACATGTGCTATCACATTACACAATACTAGCTTATAGAGGCTATAAAGTGACTGTTGATGACTGCTTCATGCCTGTAAATATTGAACCTTTACCAATACAGCATAGGGAATAAAGTCAGTAATATTGCAATAACTACATGTGGTATCAGATGTGTACTGGACTTACTGGGATAATCACATCATAAGGTATGTAAATGTCTAGTCACTATGTTGTACACCTGAAACTAATGTAATAGTGTGTGTTAACCATAATTGGAAAATAAATAAATTTGTAAAAAGGTTTGAACTTTTACCTCTTTTTCATCAGGTAAAAGGAATAAGAGAAACACAATAACAATGAATTCCAGATGGAGTAACTATATAGAGCGGGCAGTAGATCATAGCAGGAGACCATGTATACAGCAAATAAGTGCTCAGTCCCTGGCTGGGAGGAAGCCCCACTCTACCACTTACTTGCTTGCTGACCTTGGGAAAATCACTCAACCTTTCTAAATTCAGGTGCCTCCTCTACCTATGAAACAGGGATAATAAAACAGATCTCATAAGTGTGGTGAGAATTAACTCAGACAATTCCTGTATCAAATATCTTAATTCCTGCAAGATGACAATTGCCTAGTAAATGTTAGTTTGTATATCATCATCATCATGGTTCAAAAACCACAGAAACAATAAGAAAGGAAACAATGGAAGAATAAGTGATAAGATTTGACAAATACCTTCGAATCAAAAGAATAGTTGCTTGTGTCGATAGATTTTTTATTTTTTGAGTGTTTTTACTCCAATTTATCAAGTATTTGCTGTGCCCAACGACGTAGTTTATTCAATAGATACCAATGAATAAGACAGACATGGTCCCAGTCCATTCATGCAGTAGATCCCCAAAATGTAATTCTATAAATTGGCAGATAAGAAAACTGAGGACTGAAGAATGTGAAACTTAAAGGTAGACACTGGACCCTGAGAGTAATTCATTCATTTAACAAATAATTGAGTCTTTATGTGCTTGCTTGCTTTGCTAGGCTTTGGCATACAATAGTGAATCTCACAGATAAAAATGCTTACTTGCATGTAGTTTGCTTTCTAGCTGTGAGAATTAGACAATATCAAATACATAAAACATAGTACCTCTGACAATGACAAGGATTACATAGAATAATAAACCAGAAAGTAGAGGCAGGAAGTTCAAGTGCAATTTTAAGTAGGGCTGTCTGGGAAAATATCCCCAAGTAGGTGATATCTGAATAAAAACAAAGGATGAGAAACAAAGGAGTGACATATTTGACAAGGGTCCATCTAGGGCTTTGATCTGCTGAGGGCTTTCCTAACAGCCACCTTTACCTCCTTATTCCTCAGGCTGTAGATGAGGGGATTCAGCATTGGGGTCACCACAGTGTAGACTACAGACACCACTCGGTCCCCTGTGGAGGACTGGCCGGAGTTATCCCGCAGGTACATGAAGATGAGGGTGCCAAAGAACAGCGACACAGCAGTGAGGTGGGAGGCACAGGTAGAGAATGTCTTGGCCCGACCCCCCGCAGAGCGGATCTGCATGATGGCCACAATGATAAACAGGTAGGACACTGAGATCACCAATACACAAGCAGGCATGACAAAAACGGCAAACACAATAATGACCACCTCTTGTGTGAAGCTTTCCCCACAAGTGAGTTTTAACAGAGGAGGGAGGTCACAGAAAATAAAGTCAATCTCCTTGTTTCCACAAAAGGAGAGCGTGAAGGTGGTGACCGTCCGCACAAAGGCACTGACCAAACCAGCCCCATAAGCCCCAGCTACTAAGCCCCAGCAGGCCCTCTTGGTCATGATGGTGACATAAAGCAGGGGTTGGCACACAGCCACATAGCGGTCATAGGCCATGACTGCCAGGAGGTAGCATTCAATGGAGGCAAAGAAGGTGAAGAGGAAGAACTGAGCTGCACAGCGAGCCTTTGAGATGGCTGTGCCATGGTCCAGCAGCACAGCCAGCAGCTGAGGCACGATAGCAGAGGAGTAGCACATGTCCACGAAGGAGAGGTGACCGAGGAAGAAGTACATCGGGGTGTGGAGCTGGTGATCTCTGTGGATCAGGATGATCATGCCCCCATTCCCCAGCAGAGTGACAAAATAGAAACTCAAAAATACCAGGAAGAGAGGCAGCCCCCACTCGGGATGTTCACTGAATGCAATAAGGAAGAACTCAGTCACTAAAGTGTGATTCCTCCCAGCCATCCAATCAGCAGCTAAGACAAGAGCCAGATGGGGGAGAAGTTTAAGTCATTTCAACTAATAAAGTTTTGAAGTGGGTGTCTGATGTGTAAGCACTTGCCTTCAACAAACTGCAGTCTCATGTGGAAGTAGACACATACAGAGCTCATGCTAAATAATATAAGATAAAAAGAGATGAATGTTTCTATTATACTAGAATGGAGAGACAGTGGTTCTCTGCTTTACACAGGACGGCCCTTGTTTCTGCAACTCTGTCCCCAATTAGCTGTTTGATGTTACACAGGGCACTTAACCTCTCTAAACCTCAACTTCTTCTTCTGCCAAAAGGGAATCATAACATCTGCCCTGCTTTATGAGATAAGGTTAACGCAGAGATTCAAACAGATGAGAAAAGGCTTTGGAAAGTTAAAGGCCCTCTACATGGACATGGTGGCTATTTAACATTTTAAATGAACATTTAAGGAAGGAAAATTTGGAGGGGTTCGTGCACTAGGAACAAAAGAGCACGAACCACCAAAAATCCATTAGCGGTGAGCAATGGCTCTGCTCTTAGGAATATTTCTATTTTCAGCCTAGCAACATCAATGTTTAACAAACAGCTATTATCTTAATTAAAGCTGGCTGTCTAATCAACAATTTTTTCCTTTTTTGTTTTGTTTTCTGAAAGTACTAGCATTACCTTTGAAATCAAAAGAGCAAACATTAGCTCATTTTAGCAGATAGCAAAACTCCATTGTCTGGATGTCCTCACAGTGTTAATAAAAGCAGTAGCTTGATGACACGTGGCATTAGATTTTGAAAACAGAGATACCTCTGGTATTGTCTAAGCGTTGTGAGAGGAATCTGAGTTCATGGATCTCAGGGTCCTAAATAGAGTTCTAGAACAGGCTGTAAAGAACAATTTTGATCATGTTTGATTACCTGATACAACAGCAGTCAGGTCAATACTGAGCCAACTCATTAGGGATAACAAAAGAAAGAAATTCTGGAAGCCATGAGTTGGGCATGAACCATCCTCACCTGAAATCCACCTTGCTAGTGCCTTCCTCCTTTGTTTAGTATTTCTTCTGCTGTTTTAGCCTGCTGATCCAGAGGAGACTTGGGTTCTAGTTCACCCACTCTACATGTGTGAGCCTGGGCAGGTCACTTTTCCTCTCTGGATGTCAGTTGCTTTATCTAGTTGAGATGGGGTCACTCCCAGAACATCTCTGTTGTGTTCTCTCTTCATGGAATGTCCCTCTTCTCTCTCACCCTTACCAAAACCATATATCCCTGACACCAGGGTTCCCTGGGATATTTTTCAGACTCAGCCCAGAATAGTAGGACTAGGGGACCAGCCTCTTTCACTGAGCTTGGGATCCAGCACTAGACCTTGCTTATGGTGCTTTCATAATAGCTTGCACCGTCATGCAATAATTAGTTCCTGAGGTGAGTCTCTAAGGACAGGCAATTTCTCTTCATGGGACTTCCTAACAAAGCATGTAGTATCATTGAAGATTTCTCTTTCATTTCAAACTCCCAAAGCACTATCCCTTGCCCTGTCATCACTCAGCAGGACTTGATGGGGCTGGTTCCTTGTCTTGCCTCATTTCTATCTTGCACCAAAAGAAATAAATTTTCTTTGAAGGTTTCCTATACCTCACTTGGGAATTTTGTCTAGGTTTTTGCACAATGGCACCCTTGTTGACATGGTCAGATTTCAAAAGGAGGCTGTTTGCTTGTTCGTTTGTTTTTAGCATGAACTTCTGCTCCTCATCACTGAGACACTACAATCAGTGACTCTGCAAGTTCACTTTTGACAGAAGCATAATGGTGCACGTGCAGGAGCTGTGAAATGAAATGATATAAAGGCAGGGTTGAGCAGGTCATGAACATATTTCTACCAGGCAAACTGAGGAAACTGTTAATGGTAACCAGCCTCTCCTCCAGAGTACTGGCTCTCAAACCTCAGTGTGACTAAGAATCATCTAAAGACTATATTGGAAACATGAATACCATCATTCCGCCCCCATCAATTCTGATGCAGTGTGTCTGCCATGGAACAAGACCTTACACTAACAGCCATCCAGGTGGTTCTGACACAGTCGACCTCCAAAAATTATATCTAGAGACAATGCCTTAGGATGCATTCTCAGGAGCTCTAACCCTGCTTAACCTTCTGTGTCTTGTACCATAAACTAAAGTATTAAAGGCATGTTCTTGAAGAGCATGATTTCTTCCAAGTCCCATCAGTACCTTCTTCCCTCACTGGAGACCTAAGATAGCCAGGGTGGGTTTGATGGTATTATAAATGTAAAAACCTAAATACAGAGAAGACTGTGCAGCTACTTGTTGGCAAAACAATGGCTTGAACTGGGTCAGTGCTCTGTTGACTAAGCTTATTCAGAAGGAGATGCAAGATAAGAGGACTCAAGGGCACTGGTTCTCAACATTGATGTTGATCAGAATGACCTAGGCTGGGGAGCTTTGAAAAGCCCTAGGTTCAGTGTGTACCCCTTAAAAATTAAATCAGAATATTTGATTGTAGAAGCCAGATATAAGTGGGTTTTTTTAACCCCCAGGTGTTTGCAACATGCATCAAAGTTTGAGAACCACACCCAAAGGGTTCCTACTTTGCAAAGTCTCATCTCCCCCAGGTGTCCTTGGTAGAAACTAGGTTTACTGTCCTTGTATGTTTGGAAATCACTGTATACTACATCCTCACATGAAAAATCATGTTGCATGTCATCATTTTAAAGAATCTATAGTCCTATAATTAAGAAACCCTGTCACCTTTCTTTAACCTACCATTTATCAAAAATATTTGACCACAGAAGCTCTGTTTTGATGAAAGCAGGATAGCATGCTGCAGAACTAGAGTTCCTAAGCAAGGATGCTGCTTAGGCAGCACAGCTCCAAAAAAGCTCAGCAATTGACCAAATGCCAAACAGCAAAGAAGTAATCATTCCAAGCAAAGGCATCTCCTGATGACTCATCTCAGAATTTGACTCCTTTAAGTCTCTGTCAGACTGGCTGGGCAAAGAGCAATCACTCCTACAGAAGAGGAAGCTGGGACAGGTCCAGGCAAAGAACATCATCCTCCCAGACTGATCCTCCTGGGAGCTATGGAAGAAGAACCCATCTTTCCTTTTAAGAACGACTTTTCCTTTTGTTGTTAAGTGGGTCCATGTCTGAGCCTCTGCAGTTTTGCTTCATAAACAATAATGACCCTACCTCACCCCATTCCCAGGTGAAATAAGTTGCTGAGGCCATCGGAACCCTACTTTCAAGAAGCTGCAGTAGAATTTTAAGCCATTTTCTGGTAATTGTTAAGATTGTCATCATGAAGCTAGCCCCAGAAAAGAGATTATATTATTAAATATAGATCAAGATTTCACAAATTGTGAGTGTTGAGACCCATAAAGTAAAAGAAATTTAAAGATTTGGTCCTGAGTGCCACAGATCTGGCCAACTTTGGTTTCCTGATTTAGAGATTTGGGACATTATGGTAGCTGAGCCAAAATGTGAAAGGGAAATCCAATAGGATAATAATAGCAAAAACTAACCTAAGCGGCTCACTATATGCCATTTCCCTTTCTAAAATGATGATGATGAAGAAATAGATGATGATGATGATAGATAGATAGATAGATAGATAGATAGATAGATAGATAATTTAATCCATGCAACAATCCTATGAGTTAGGTACTATTATTATCACCATTTTAATGTGACTAAAAATTTTTAGGCACAGGCAGTTCAAGTGAATCACCAATAGTCCCACAGTAAAGGACAGAGCTTGGGTTTGAAACCAAGCAGTCTGAATTCAGAATGTACCCTCTTAACCCCTATACTACATTGCAAACTGTATTGAGGATGCCTCTGAACACCAAGTTTGGAAATAGTTGGGGAGTTTTTTCTTCTAATTTCATATTTTCTTTCTAGCATTTTAGAAAGAGGATTGTGCTTAGAGATGGGACCTACATTGAAGAGTGAGGAGGTTGTGGTAGAAAATTCTTGAGGTATTCAGCCAGGTTCTTGCCCCTTCTAAGAAGTATTATAATAACCATGGTGAAAGGTTGAACTTAGCACCCACCATGGCCCCATATAGTCTCACCTTTCTCAGCATCTTTCTATGATTGGAGGAGGAGAAAACTCAGTGGGTTGATTTCCAGTGTTAACACTCTCCTCTTCAAAAAGCTCTTTTCTTGAACTACTTTAAGTGGATATCTATTCCTTATAGCCAAAAAGTCATGACTGATAGTCTGGAGGAGGCACTAGGCAGGAAGCAGATTTTGGTTTAAGAAAGGCATATCCTTAAAAGAGAAGGAGAGGACCATTTGAAGCCAATGACACCAGAGATGTCATGATACCAATGAGTTCCTTCTTTGACTGCTCCTAAAGGACCTAACCTATGGTGGTGGAATTCTTCTTGGAAGAAACCATGTGTTGGCAAGCACTTGAGAAGGGTGTTGGAAGGGGTCCAGCTGAGTTGCCAGGCATGAGACCAGGAAGCTGGGGATAGAGTTTTATACTTACCATCCCTTTGCTGAGCTGGATATCCAAGTTAATCTCTCCAGAAGGCTTTTTCTTCTTCTTTTGGGTATTACAGCCACATCCTATGATTTATAAGCAGCTATATATTTTCTTTCTAAAAGGACTTTTATAATTAAAATAACCCAACAGAAATGATCACAGTTTGCTTTATTTGAATGACTTCAACACAAGGTATGGAAAAATGTAAGGAAATACTAATACCTATTTACAACCAGGTAATCGGGGTAACCTCCCTATTAAAATTCTCTAGTTTAACCCTCTCTCCTCTACATACGTAGTGAAAAGTATTTTTTAAAATTTCTCTGAGCTCCCTCTGCAGAGTAAAAAATATATGAAGCCTCACATACAATGTGGGGCTTCATGTCCACTAGTTCCTATGGCCTTTCTTCTTAAATGGAAGTCTTTAACTGCCTACTTAAAATTTAATTAGAAGAAGGCATCATATTGTCTCCTAAGACCTGGAAATCTATTCTCTTAGCAGTCTCCTTCAGTTCATTGTGTTTTTCCTGACTTCTGTAAGATTTCAAGAAAGCAAATAACTCTTCACTATACTTATCTTAGTCACCGACTCAATATTATCACTCCTTTTCTTCCTCCCCATGAGGGTTTATATCATTCATATACTTAGTATCTTGTTTTTTGATAACCCAAGGGGCAAGGGAGAAAAGAAGTTTAAGTTCTAAGAATAAGGGATGCAGAAAGAACAAAAAATGATGAGTGGGTGGGACCTGTTTCCTTCCAGTGCCTTGGGTTTGATTGAGGCACCCTGTACAGGCCAGGATTCCCTCCTGCCCACCTCTGCATGGAATACAGCAATGCTCTGCCTCCCTGAGCTCAACAGCTTTACAAATAGAGTGTTGACATCAATGATACAGACACTGCAGATACTATGATGGGCAGTGGGAATGTTATAAGTTTACCAAGTAGATTCTCAGGCAAACAATGTGATAAGTGGGAGATGGAACAGGTGGGGGAAAATAAAAAACAGATGTATTTCCATGCTGATAGCAATTGACAGACATGTTATTGTGGGCTGTTTATATCAATTCATGTGGGGCATCCCAGTGAACTAGTGCAAGAGTCTGGAGAATACTTTGAGCAGGATCAGCTTTATTAACTGGGTCATCAAACTACTACCTCAATTTGATCATTAAAAATAAGTGTAATCTGACCCTGACTGGTGGTGGTACAGTGGATAAGGCACCAGCCTGCAAACCCAAAAGTCACTGGTTCGACTCCCCAGCCAGGGCACATAACCAGGTTGCAAGCCAGGTCTCCAGCCAAGTCTGTAGCTGGAGGCGGGTGAAAGGCAACCATACACTGATGTTTCTCTCTCTCTCTGCCTCTCTCTCTTCCTCTTTCTCTGGCAATAATAAATAAAACCTTTAAATAAATAAATAAAATGTAACCTAACTATTGAATTCTAAATTGATAATATTATTCGGAAATATATATACTAATATACTAATGATGAATAATACTAATGAAGAATAATACTAATAATATTAACAATGAGAATACTAATACCAATGTCTGCAACTCACTTTGAAATGCATCACAAAGTAAAGTGCAATGATAGATGAATTGTTGGATAGATAAATGAATAGAATGATTATATGTGTGATAAGGCAGATACACAAAATATTAGCAGTTGCACAATCTTGGTATTGGCTATAGGGGGTCCACTATACATTACTTGCAATATTTCTATATGATGGAAATCTTTCACAGAAAGTTTTGCAAAAAAAAAAAAAGTGATCTTTTTTAATAGTCATAGACCTATGAAGTGTGCCTCATTTGGGTTACACAGATTTCAATTTCAGGTCCTTTTGTCATTTTTCCTGGGAGATAGAGCTCTCACCCTAATCCCTCTTCTCAGGCTGCCTCTTCCTTTTTTTCCTGAAGCTAAAGTTTCTGATTCTTTTCTATACTTTGTACCATGACATAGATTCATTGGCTCATTGAGTATGCTATAAATAACGTGGCCAGAATGTTGGCACTTACAGAGGAGGTGATTCTCAGAATTGCCCAAGGTTTGAGGTAGTTAGGACAGTTTGGCTCTGTTCAGAATTTTCCTCAGGGACTCCTCCACTCCCTTGTTTCTCAGGCTGTAAATGAGGGGGTTCAGCATGGGGATGACTGTTGTATAGAACACAGACACCACCCGATCCACCCCTGAGGACTGACCAGAGTTATCCCGCAGATACATGAAGATGAGGGTGCCGAAGAACAGCGACACAGTAGTGAGGTGGGAGGCACAGGTAGAGAAGGTCTTGGCTCTGCCTCCAGCTGAGGGGATCTTCATAATGGCCACAATGATAAGCAGGTAGGACACCAAGATCACCACCATGCAGGCAGGGATAACAAAAATGGCAAACACAATAATGACCACTTCCTGGGTATAGCTGTCCCCACAGGTCAGCTTTAACAGAGGAGGGAGGTCACAGAAAATAAAGTCAATCTCACTGGTTCCACAGAAGGAGAGAGTGAAAGCTGAGACTGTTCTCACCAAGGCACTGAAGAAGCCAGCAATGTAAGCACCAGCCACAAAACCCAAACAGGCCTTCTGTGTCATGATGGTGACATAAAGCAGGGGTTGGCACACAGCCACGTAGCGGTCATAGGCCATGAGGGCTAGGAGGTAACAGTCAATGGAGCCAAAGAAGGTGAAGAGGAAGAACTGAGCTGCACAGCGTGCGTAGGATAAAGCTGCCCCACCCTCCAGCAACACAGCCAGCAGCTGAGGCACAGTGACAGACGAGTAGCAGATGTCCATGAAAGAGAGGTGGCTCACAAAAAAGTACATTGGGGTGTGGAGCTGTCGATCTGCATGGATCAGGGTAATCATGCCCAAGTTCCCCAACAAGGTGATGAGATAGATAAATAGAAACAGCAGGAAGAGAGGGTGTGCCCGTTCAGGACAGTCAGTGAATGCTATAAGGAGGAATTTAGTCACTAAGGTGACATTCTTCTCTGCCATGAAGCCAGAGGTACCTGAGAGGGTTAGGATGAGACACAAGTTAGGGAGCTCCAAATAGGACTTAACTGCATTTCTAGTTTACATTTTATCAAACATATACTATGGACAAAATATGCCAGGGGCTATGCAGGCCTTCAGAGGTGACTGGTCTTAGCTCCTACCATCAAGGGAATTTTATGACATGGAGTTGTCTTAGCATGTCAAGAAAACTGATACAAGTAGACATTTTCAGAATAAGTGTATATATTCTCCCACCTTTATTGCTAACTAAATGTGTGAGCCCCTGCGGTTTAGATAACCATTTTTTAATTAAATTTACTGTGATGACATTGGTTAATGTGATTATACAGATTCCAAGTGTACATTTCTAGGCTATGTGATGTGTTTATGGTATTGTGTGCCCACCACCAAAGTCAAATCATCTTCCGTCTGTCACTATACATCAGTATTTGACCCCCTTTTACTCTCCACTGCCCTCAACCTCCCTTCTCTCTAGTAACCACCATTCTGTTGTCTGTGTCTATGATTTTTTGGTTCTTTTTCTTGTTTATTTGTTGTTTTCAGTTTTATGTCCTACATGTGAGTGAAGTCATATGGTTCTTAACTTTTCCTGTCTGACTTATTTCACTTAGCCTGATACTCTGAGGGTTCATCCATGTTATCACAAATGGCAGTATTTCATCTCTTAACCAAAATGTTCTTATTGCTTCATTATAGGGTGATATATGGGATCCTGATTATCATAGGCATATACATCTCAGGACTCTGTCCCCTTTTCTCCATGACCATAGATTCTTCCTTATGACCCTCTTCATCTCTTGTCTAGATCAAAACAATAGCCATATAATAGATCTTTCTACCTTTGGACTTGCTTCATGCCAATTCTTATTCCTCATTGTGACTAGAGTGATATTTCTAAGACTTTAATTTGACTGTGTCCAACTCTCCTGTTACAAATTCAGCCACAGCACCCCATCTAGGATAGGCTATTGGAGTGTCAGGGAATGTCCTCCTTGGGCTCCTCCCTACTTACTTCTTCATGTCTCCTCCTTACCTCTCACTCCTCACACCCACAACCTCTCCAGCCACACTAAATTATTAGCAGCCTCCCTAACTCTCCATGTTCTCTCACATCTCTACTTTCTACAGGCCACCCCTTCTGCTGAAATACCTTCTGTTGCCCATTCTGAGGGTCTTGCCTTCAACCCTCAGCTCACAAGAAGCCTCTCTTGAGTCTGTCTTCCCTGGTCAGGGTACATGCTCCTGGAGCTCAGGACATAGCAGAGGCTCAATGTGTTTTTGTGGAATAAAGTTACGAGATGAGATATGAAGCACCTTGCTAAGGGAAAGGCAAATGGTCAAGTGATTATTTTTATTCTTATGAAAATATTTTTTAAAACCAAGATTTATAAAGGTCATAGCTATCCTTGGCTTGACTATTCCATTCTCAACCTACCAAGTCCTTACTTAACAGAAAGCTATACCAAAAATAAATGTTATAAGAACTGATATTGTCTTTAATAATACAAACACATAGAAAGAAACTATTTTTAAGTGATTTACATATTAACTCATTCAATCCTCACAACTACTTTATAAGGTAGGAACTTTTATCCTCATTTTACAGATGAGGAAACTGAGATAATAAAGAGTTCAATAACAGGCCTGACATTGTACTAGGAAATAGTGGAACTGTCATTAGGAACAAAACTACCCACAGAAGCACTATTAATCTTATAACAGAATTTCACATACATCACATATCTACTGCAACAGTCCAGCCAGACTCAGAAAATGTCTACCTTTAAGTAAAGAAGCATCAATACCAGCACTGCAGTCTATTCATATCTGAAGGCTGGTGGAGACTTTTGTGCTAATGGACAGAAGTCCTTTGGCAGAGTTGCAGTGTATGATGATAAAGAAGATATTTGATCATCTTTAAAGCATTAGACTTTGGCAGCTACTCCAGTGTTGGACTGACATATTGAGGAAAATGATAAATAAAAGAAATTGGATCTGGTGATCTAACTTGAGCTTAAGTGAAGAGAACTGGATCAGTTTTCTCACCTGAATTCCACTTCACCTTCACCTGGAAAGTCCTCTTCTATCTTTATGCACTAATTTCTCTTTGTCTCTAAAGGTTGTTTCTCTTTCACTGCTTGGAGAAGCATCCTAAATGCATAGGGGAGAAACCAGCAGGAGTTCTGGGTGGTTCTTGTCCTCCCACACCTGCTCAATTATGATGATGAGCAAGGTACTTAATTTCTTGGTGCCTCCTTTCCCTCCTCTTAACTCCCCTCAGTGAATCAACATGGGGACAATAGTGTCAGAGCTGACTATCAGTCTCTGTACTGCATCTTTCTCAACACTGGTCTGTCAAGCAGTATTTTCTCTCTCTTCCCTTAATCCTTCTATTTCCATGACTGGCTAAGATGCAGTCCTCACCCTGGGTTTTGTTCAGGTGCAGGTTGAAATAGTGGAGGTTGAAGTGTTGCCTCTTCCTAGGAGCCCCTGTCCCCAACATAGTTCCCTCGTGGAGAAGACACTAATTGTTGCTACAAAAGCTCTATAAAGTCCCCAATCAATGGCTAAAGTGGACTCTAAGGAAAGGCAATTATTACTCGTGTGGATTCTCAATAAGGCATCTAGTCCCAGTCCCAAATCCCAAAGCCCTGAGACACACCCACTGAGTAAGGTCTAAAATCCCTGAGCCCCAATGCTGCACAGTACCTTGAGTAGTGAGGTACCTCTGCCTTAACTTCTCCAGTCAGAACAACATCAGAATTGTGCCTATTATCACTGTCATCAGTGTGACCATGTCCTAGAAGAGGGGTGCTTTGCAAACACAAGGTTTCGATCCACATTATCCAGGAGGATACATCGGGAACTCTACAGACACAGAGTATCTTCTAAATTTTCCCTCCCTGGGGGTCAGGTGTTTTAGTAAGTCTCTCCCTTTTTCTCTTTAAAAGTAAATAAAACAGTAGGGAAAACAACAGCCTGGCATATTGCCCCAAGGAGAAACTGGCAATTTCTTGTTGGCCTAGCCTTTGCCTCCATTTTTGACAATGTAGTGTTTTTTAGCCTCAAATTCTAGGACATTTTGTTAAGTCGTTGAATTTCAACATGTCTCAATTTAGAAAAGGAAATAAGAAAGACAGGGAAGAATGGGACAATTGTTCCCTTTGACAATTATGAGAAACAAGAGAAAATAAGGCCACATAGTTCATTGATTCATCACTGTGTGAAGAGTTCTAAACAAAGAGCAACAGATACATAATAAAACAAATACTCCTCCCCAAGAAAAACCACCACCAATGCCTGTCTACAAAGAATGTGCCACCTAATAGGTAAAATAATTATACATCCTACCATATAACAAGCACTAAACTCACTAAACTCTGAAGCAAGATGTAGGTAAGGGGTCATGAGGATTCAATGTAAGGCAAGATTACTTATAGTTGGGGTAGATCAGGGATGGCTTCTCAGAGGAAGTGACAGGTTTAGAGGCAATAGACAAAACTCTTCAGGAAAGGGGACCAGTGTGAACAATTTATAGGGGCAGAAGACTCCAGGGACCACTCCTGGGACAATGAGTGGGACTTTTGTGACAGTGCAGGTTGGGACTAGGCAAGTCCAGGATTAGGGTGAGGTGACTGAGGCACTCTCCTCAGGTACAAAAGTTAAGGTGGCACCAGAAATATTAGTAAAGATGGTAAATAATAATATAATATTATTTAAAACTGAAAATCAATGCAAAAAATTATGATGAACAATATATCAACATTTTAAACAAATACAGTACCAGTATCATTCATTTTTTTCTTTTGCCTCAGTCTCTAATATGTCTTAGCACAGCACTGGTACTAAGATATAAGAACCACCTGGAAAAAATCCAGCCATTGTTAATATCATGGGAAAGGATTGTGCAACATTGACATGACCTGGCAGTCAAGGAGAGTGACCTGGAATGCACATGCATGAACAATGACAACTTCATGCATGTGAAGGTGGTAGCTGCTGTTGAGTGAGTGAGCATGTGTACTGTGTGGTCATCACATTCAAAATGACTGAACAAGTAGATCTGTGAATCTGCATCGAATTTTGCATTAAGCTTGAACATTCCTCTACAAAAACTATTCAGATGATTCAGAAGGTTATGGGGAACAATGCAGTGAGTGCAGCACAAATAAACACGTGGCACAAATGTTTCGAAGGTGGTTGAGAATCTGTTGAAAGGGGCCCATGTCCTGGAAGGCCTGCAGCAAGCAGAACACCTGAGAACGTTGACCATGTACAGACTGCCATCAGCAAAGATCAAAGGCTGACAATGTGAGAACCGGAAGCTGATCTGGGGATTCCAAAAACTACTGTGTCTGAGATTTTGACACAGGATCTTGGCCTGAAATGTGTCATGGCAAAAGTCATTCTGTGGCTTCTGCTACTGGAGCAAAAGAAATACCATGTTGCAGTTACTAAATGACTTGATTTTTTACCATTACCAATAAACTAGATTTTCTCAAGAAGGTCATAACCAGGGATGAATCGTGGGTCTATGGCTACATGTATGATCCAGAAATAAAGGCCCAGTCATCCCAATGGAAGTCGCCTGGTTCTCCATGCCCAAAAAAGGCATGACAAAGTCTCAGCAAGATCAAGACCATGTTAACTATATTTTTTGATTGGGAAGGTGTTGTCCATCATGAGTATGTCCCTTCAGACCAAACAATTAATAAGGAATACTACCTTAATGTTCTTCGTTGGTTGCGAGATGCAATATAACAAAAAATGGCTGCAGTAATGGGCAAGTGGCGATTGGCAGGCAGCTTCATCACAACAAATGCACTGACCCATGCCTCACGTCTCCTGCAGAGCTTTTTGGTGAAACATCAAATCACCCAGGTGACTCAGCCTCACCACAGACCAGATTTGGCACCCTATGACTTCTGGCTTTTCCCAAAACTAAAATCACCTTTGAAAGGGAAGAGTCAGAAAAATACGACAGGGCAGCTGATGGCAATTCCAACTAAGGATTTTGCAGTGTTTTGAACAGTGAAAGAGAACTGTGTGAGGTCCCAAGGTGTCTACTTTGAAGGGGACTGAAACATCACTGTCTTACGTACAATGTTTCTTGTACCTTATATCTTCTTCAATAAATGTCTCTATTTTTCATAATATGCAGCTAGATACTTTCTGGACCTTTATATATGTCTGAAAAGGGAGGGCAAGATGAAAGGCTTTCCAGGAGATAGGCTTTAAAAAAATGCATTTTAATCATTTAGGGATAGCCTATTTCTTTCCTCTCTTCCCTCCCTTTAAGAAAAGAGAATGTAGGAAGGTCAACTTAATGAGATCTAATACTTGCAAAGTATATTTCACTATTTCAAAGCACTCTCTTCATCTATCTTCACAAAAGCCCAGCGGATTGAGATAGATAATGGGATTCCTCATTTGTCCTGATGAAGAAACAGGGCAAGAGGGGCCCAAGGTCATATGGTTAACTTGATAAGTAGACTAGAAATTTTGTCTGGCCTACACACATTGGTCGCTAATGGACTCTGCCTAAGTCACCACCCTCTCTGCCCAAAAGGACAATTTTTTTATGACCATGCATACACACATGCATATGCACACCAGAGCTTATTGGGGGAAGAGGTGAGTTCTCTGGGCTCACAAGTTACCTTAAAATCATAGTGACTACACAATAAGTTTATTTCACCCATGTAAAATCTAGTGCAGCAAACACAGTATACAATATACAGATGATGTAGTATAAAATCATACACTTGAAACTTACATAATCTTATTAACCAATGTCACCCAAAAAATTTAATAAAATTTAAAATAATACAATTATTTATCACAGAAAAAATAATCTAGTGTGGGTTATTTCATCTTGCAGCTATGCCATTTGGAATAAGTAACCTTCAAGATTGTTAGTGGAGGGGAAGAGCAGGTGAAGGTCATCTAAAATATCTCTAAGGACCAGACATGGAAGTGGTCTGTCTCACTTTTAACTACATCAACAGTGACTACATCCCTGTCACATGGCCTCGACATTACTGCAGGGTATCTAGAAAATGTACAGAACCAAGTGGATATTTAAGCAAACAAATGTTTGAATTAAAATCTCTGCCACAAACCCTCACCCTTGGTTCAGTATAATGCTTAGAACCTGTCTCAAAATTTCTAAGAGCCCTCAGGGGATCACTATTGGATTTGCATGGCTCTCCACATCCTGCTTCCACTAGAGAATTATGTACATGGTGCCCATTTCCCATGACTACTCACCCCACTAGTACCACACCATGCCAAGCAGAAAGCATGACCTTTTTTTCTTTTCTCTTCATGCTTTAAAGGTTTTATTAATTTATGTTTAAAAAGAGAGGGAGAGAAACATCAATGTATGGTTGCCTCTTGAACACCCTCAATTGGGGACCTGGCCGCATAACCCAGGCATGTGCCCTGACTGGGAATCAAACCAGTGACCCTTTGGTTTGTAGGCCAGGGCTCAATCTACTGAGCTACATCAGCCACGGTTCTCTTCATTCTTTTTTTTTTTTTTTTTTAACTTTTTTTTTTTTTAAGATTTTATTTCATTATTTTTAGAAAGAGGGGAAAGGAGAGAGGCAGAGAGGGAGAGAGACATCAATGTATGGTTGCGTTTCACCTGCCTCCAGCCACAGACCTGACTGGAGACCTGGTTTGCAACCTGGTTATGTGCCCTGGCTGGGGAATCGAACCTGCGACCTTTGGGTTTGCAGGCTGGCACCTTATCCACTGTGCTACCAGCCAGGGTCTCTTCATTCTTTAAAGTAAAATGAACACAGGATCTATTTAGTTAACAGACTTACAATAAAAATAGAAAATTTACAAGGTGCACAAAGGGGAAAATTAGAACTAATAATTAATGTCATTGTACTATAAACTGCCCATCACAAGGAATTTGTCACTGGCTACTTCCCTGCTACCATACATCCCCATCTCTTTATCTTTTGAGATCATCTCTTATTTATATCTCCCTTCTCCAAGTTCCTCAGTCTTCCAATCCAATCTACTAAAGAAGACTCAAAATTCTTTCTATACTGTTATCCATGATGACAGTATCTATATCTTTATCATCCAAATTTCTTCTGTTTAGACCATAGATTAGAGGCTCTTAAATTTCATAATCAAGATACCTTTTAAGGTGTTTTGTTGTCCTCAGCCAAGAGAAATTTTCTATTTAATAGAAGAAAATTAGGTCAAAAACTAGGTCATCTAACATTTAATTTTTTTTTTATTTTTTACTTTTAACAAACCACAAAAGGATTCAGTGCCTAGAAACACCTGGGAAACTGGGTTAAATGGCATTAAACAACTGTCTTTACTAAAGGATTTCTCAGAGACTTAAATATGATAATACACATTATAAACCTCTGAAATGAAGTATATATTTAGCAGCAATTCCTGAAGGTATTTGAGCATGGAACATTTATTTAGCTATTGTGATGTAACAAAAACCTCATGAATTTGGTGATACAAACAATATGCATTTATTCTCACATTCACAGGTTTATGGGTCAGCCAGGATTTGACTCATTTGGGTTGGGCTTGCCTAGTTTGGCCAACCTGGAGCTTGGTTCCTGATTTGTTTCATGTGTCCCTCATCATTCTTGGGTTAACAAGATACTTAGGATATCTTCTTCTTCTTCTTCTTTTTTAAGATTTTTAAAAAATTATTATTTTTAGAGAGAGGGGAAAGGAGAGAGGCAGAGAGGGAGAGAGACATCAATGTATGGTAGTCTTTCACCTGCCTCCAGCTAAGGACCTGGCTGGAGACCTGGCTGGCAACCTGAGGATATCTTCTAACAATGGCAGTAGCACAATGGCAGTAGGCAAAGTCCCATGACCAAAGCTCACTTCAAGTCTTTGCTTATATAAGGTCTGCTAACGTCCATCAGCCAAAGAAAGTCCCATGGTTAAGTTTTATATCCTGAAGCAGGTGACTATTTCACTCACTGTGGGAGAACAGTGCAGTAAATATTTACTGAATAATCAAATCTTTCCTACAGTCCAAAAATATTCATGCTCTACCACCCCAATCACATACAAAATATACTTATCACCACCTTGAGACCCTCACACACTAGCTTCAACAAATTACATCATTGGGATCAAAGTCTAGGTTCTTGTGATCTCGCTCAGTCCAGATACAGCTCCCCTTGGTCCAGAGAACTATGAACTAAAAAGACTAGTTATCTGTCTTCTCTACAATACCCAACATACATTGGCGAACCAGGCAGGATAACCAGAGTAAAAACACCCAGTAGAAAAGGTAAGAATGACAGGCACATGGCAGTTACTGATCCATAGCAATTCTGAACCCCTACTGGGAGCTCAGAATATTGCCATGTTGCTCTATCCGCAGATAGCAAATGTACCTTGTTAGGCCATTAACCCTACTCCTTGGTGGAGATAGAGCACCCCAGCTGGGTGTCCCTGATGGGTCTTAGAAAATATCATTACCATTAGATATTTTTCATACCCCAGAGTACTTTAATCTTAACTGCATATAACTTCTATTTTAACCTGATCTCTTTCTACCACTCAGAGTTTACCATAGAGAAGACATTAGAAGTTTTTGTTAAGAGTGTGGATTCTAGTCCTGGCTGGTAGCACAGTGGATAAAGCACCAGCCTGCAAACCCAAAGGTTGCAGGTTCGATTCTCCAGCCAGGGCACATAACAAGGTTGCAAACCAGGTCTCCAGTCAGGTCTGTGGCTGGAGGCAGGTGAAAAGCAACCATACATTGATGTCTGTCTCCCTCTCTGCCTCTCTCTCTTCCCCTCTTTCTAAAAACAATTTTTTTTTTAATCTTAAGAGTATGGATTCTAGTATCAGGCTGCTTGTGTTTGAATCCTGGCTCCATCATTTTCTGGTTGTGAGATCTTAGAAAATATGTATAATCTCATTGTACTTCAACTTCCTCATCTGTAAATTCAAATAACAGTGCCAGTACCAACCTCATAAAGTAATAGAGGGAATCAAATGAAAGAAAAGTAAAAGAGAGAAAGTAAAGCCACTCTTCAGTAGCATACCCCAATCTTCACCATCAGAAGGATGTTCCAGGGACCACTTCCCAAATTCAACATTTCTTCCTAATTCTTATCTGCATCTTGACACATTTAATGACATTGTAGAATTTGAACCACCTGGTTACTTTAAGATGATAGTAAAATTTCCTATTTTGGTTTTAATGAATGTCAAACCCACTAATAATCACTATGCTGGACACAGGATGAGCCAACATCCCTGAGTGTCCACCAGGTGCCAAGAATCATGTCAAGCATGTCACATGTAACTTCTCACTTAAAAACAAAAGTACAAATCATTTCTAAGTATATATAGAAATAGCTTTCTAGATGATAAAGCATTCTTTCTTATGGAAGCAGTTTTCATAAGCCCATTATGCAACCGTCATCTCCTCATTTCATTTTGCTCTTCTTTAGCTCAATTTTAATGTTACTGCTGATGTCAGCCTTCCCTGTTACATAATTTAATTCCAAAGCTTTATCAGTACTTTTCCCCATTATATGTGGAAGTCCCTCTGTTGACATCCTGTCTTTTATGACTTTCCCTGGAGGCAGGTTTCATGGAAAACTCCTTACCTGAGGATTCTCTACCTCTGGAGGCTGGTTCTGTGGATTATGTATTGTACACACTTGCAAATGATGATGACAGTCCAGGTTAGTGCAACAGAAGAGGTTTTTGATGAGCATTTTGCAGAGCTGTGAAGATAATTAGTACAACGTGGTTTATTAAGAGCTTTCCTCAGGGCTTCCTTCACTTCTTTTTCCTTCAGGCTATAAAATAAGAAAGTTCAGCTTGGGGCTCACTGGTAGGTAGAACATGGTCCCAGCTTTTTCCTTTCTAGGGCCTTGCCTAAATCACCACATACATAAATTAAAGCTGTGCTTTCCAAAGATCAATGCAACTGCAGTTATAGAATGAGACAAAGGTAGAGCAAGTCTTAGCCAGCTGACCTGATTTGCAGATGCTTGGATGGCCTTGCTGATGAACAGGTAAGGGAACAGAATCACAGGCAGTCTGGTCAGAATTATATAAAGAGCAACTTATACGTAGTAGCAGAATTCATCTATCGCCATGGCTGCTACAGGAAGCAGTCTACCTAGTCAGAACTGGCAGTGATGGGAGGTCAAGAAAATGAAGTCAATTGATGAGGCCATGGAAGGAGCAGGAGACCATGAAATGTGTACATAGGATTACATTTGTCAAACCCTTAAACACTCAATCACCAGCTACTGCCAGATATCTTGGGATGATGGCATAAAGCAGGGGTTGACAATGGCTACAAAAAAAAAATCTGAAAATCTATCTAGTATTTCCAAAGATGAGATCTTAATATTGAGGGCCTTAAGCACTGGCTTCCCACCATCACCCCCAGTTCCCCCAACCCCATAGTTTATGTCCCTCACAGCCCTGGTGTTATGGCCATGACTCAGGAAGTTGGGGTTCCTTGTCATGCACTTTCCCTTCAGGAGCAAGCCTGTTACATCTTGGATGAAAAAACCAATTGAATTTCTAAGTAGAATTTTTAATGCACTAAAAGAATAAAAGTGTTGACAGTAAAGCTTTTAGTTGTGAGACACTATGTTGAAAAATAAAAGATTTTTCTTGAAATTCCCCAAATGGATCTTTTAATATAAAGAGCCATCCTAGAAGACAGGAAGCAGAGAGTTTATGCCATGAACCTAAAATTTACCCTATGGTAGCCATTTTCTTATTGAAAAGAAATAAAGGGTGGTATCAGCAGGCAGGAGAGGACAAAATAAGAGGGTATCCTGATTAGATTATAGATGGTGTTAAGGTGTCAGTGCCCCCAATACTTCAAACCCTAGTGAATCCCAGAGGGGCCAGTAGGTGACTTAAGCTCCCATCTCACTTTTTATAAATATCTGAAGGAGAGGATGTGAGTGCCTCACTTCCTAGGGCTTCTGGGGGTTCTCTGCAACCAACAAGGTAACACAGCAACTTACCAACAATAGCCAATGGAGGCAGAGGAGCCAAGAGCAACTTCACACAATCCTGACACCTCCATTTTAAAAAATTGATGAGAGGGTTGTTAAACCAAAGGTGACTCAGGGCCGTACAAAGAGAACGCAGAGTATATGGTGAGATCTGTCCGGAAACTATCCAGCCGTGTGCTATGCAAAACACAGACGTTCATTGAAGATACAAGAAGCTTTGTACGTAGGACAATGATGCCTCAGTCCCTTTCAAAAAAGGCACCTTGGAACCTCACACAGTTCTCTCAATCGCCTTCAGCTGCCCCATCGTATTTTCCTGAATCACGAAAGCAGGAACTATTTAATAATTCAATGTGACCCTGATGACGCTGGCAATTTTTGTTAATTAATTATGGGACACTGCGCCAGAATTCTGGTGTGACGCTGCAGAAAGAGAATGTTGGGTATGTCAGGAAACACCCAGGCAGCAAGGTCAGTGGTAAACTAAACTATTGTGCTCACGACAAGCGAAAAAAAAAATGTAATTTGGCAGCATTGAGATGGGTGTGGGCCCAGTAAACCTGATCAGTTTCCTCACATGAAACCCACTTCACCTTTCTCTGGACAGTCTCTTTCTCTCCTTGTTCATTGTTCTTTCATGGCTCTTGACCTTCTGCTGTTCCACCGGTTGTAATCTCAGGCTGAAGGTGTAGAAAAACAGCACTGTCGGAGGCAGCCAGCCCCCTGGTTCCTTATCCCCATTCACTTCCCCATCCTCCCCACCATCCTTGACCAGCTGTTAGTTTTCTGAGTAAGCCTCATTCTCTCTAAGCTTCCACTCCCTCAGCTGTTTATCATATTCCCCCTAAAAATAAAATAGGAGGATAACCTTGATTTAGCCACCTGAAGACAGGAAGCTGAAACGATGGATTCTAATTTGGTGATTAGCCTTCCTTCCCTCTTCTCTATGGTAACATAGAGAGGGTAACCTGTGGTTACCATATGCCCACCCCATGCAAGCACGGGGAGGTGGGGGGAGTAGGAATACTCTCCATCTCGGACTTCTAGTAGTACGTTCTACCCCAACAGTGTTGTATTCTGTCAATGGCTGACCTGGGTCCCCAAGAAGTTATTGCTTATATTGGGATTCCTGACATGTAAATGGCCTTCATGTGGGAATAGAAAAGGTTTCTCTTCTCTTCCCACTTTTCAAAGCATTTGCCCTGCTGGGCCCTCCCTAACAATGGTTGAAGGGGCCTGAATTCTGGTTCTGATTTGCCCCATGAGGAGTCATATTGCTTCCAGGGTTTGACTTCCTCAGTTGGAATAAGGACAGGAATCATGGGCTTTGCCATTCTCACCAGCTGTGACCTAAGAGAAAGAGGTTTTGTAAACACAGAGCCTCCCCCTCCAGACTTTCCCCAGAGATGGTATAATGGGAACCTATTCACCGAGGGAAAGACAGGGCCCATTGTAGCCACACTTTGCCCTCCTGGAGTCAGGTGCTTCATCAGGTTTCTCTCTTTCATCTTTAACACAAGAGAAACCCTGGGGAAAAATAAGTAGGACAAGTGCATTGCCCAGAGAAGCAACGGGCACAATCTGCAGGTTGGCACGACCTTTGTCAGCTTTCTGCGGCTGAGAAATTGTGGCAATTATTCTTAACATCTGATGCACAAGCATTTTTTTTATGAGTCTCAAAATGTCCAGGCAAGAAAAAGGAAAGGAACAAGGTCAAGAAGGAGCCCCTTTGATAAAGATGGAACCAGGGAGGGGACAGGTGGAAGCCACCTACACATTGTCATGCTGTCATTGTTTTATGGTGGAAGGTACTCTACAGACCATGGAACTTAAACACACACACACATAGATACACATATTTCCTGCCTTTTAGAATTTTATAGGCTACCATATAATCCATCATTTGATTGTAACTGTAATTGTCATATATGTAATCAATCACTTCCACACCAGGATGGAAAGTTAGGGAGATGATTACCAAAGATGTGGCATCTGGACTGAAGCTTGCCGTGTAAAATTTCAAACTCCCTATTCTTCTTGCCTTATTTTTTTTCCAAAGAAATTATCACCTTTGAAAATAAGCTATAATTTACTTATTACATTTATTGTCTATCTTTTTGACCCCTATGTTAACTCTGACCAAGGCTGCACCTTCATTTTCTTTCCATGGCACCACTCCTAATCAAGAAATGCAAGGAAAGAAAAATGGATAGGCTCTTATATTTGCAGCACACCTTTGACTTTTCAGAGCAATGTCATATCCATTTTATGCTCAGAAGAGCTCTGAGAAGCACAGATTATGCTGGAGCAGTAATATAGAAGGGGGTGAGGAGGAGGATGGAAGGTTACCCAAGGTTATTGACCTAACACTCACCAGCCTTACAGAGAGGTCATTAGACTCTCTCCTGGTATATAGAAAGCACTCAAACCACAAAAATCATTATTTCATTTTTCTTATATCATCTTTTTCAGAAAATGGGATTAAATTACATTCTTATACTACCAGCTGGCACTGTGAATATTTTTCTGACTCCTTTGCTTTCCCTGCCTCCTTACAGTGTCAGAAAATAAAGTCATCCTTCACTTCAGGGCTTTAGTTTTCACAAAGACCCAGGAAGATCTTCTTCCAACAGAGGGTGTCATAGGCAGCTTCACTAATGCACGGATCTGCCTATTCCTTGCTTCCAAAACAATTTTGATAGCAATTATCATATTTTCACTGACCACATCCTGAACAGAGTCACAAATCAGAGACCCTGAGTTTTACCACCCTGACAACCCACCGTTAGAATGATACTCTTTTCTATTTATCAGTACATAAAACACATTCGAACAAAGTAAATCATGTATAAAAGATGAAAGGTGATTTTTTTCAGTAAAGTTAGGACGTTTGCACTTATTATGACTTGTTGTATAGGTAACTGATGTCAATAATGGCTTGTTCAAATGTTATGAAGTTACAAAGAGGGTTAGAACAACCGTTAGGAGCCTGCCTCAACCACTGCTTCTTTTTCTTGTTTCTCCAGGATGTAAATCAAAAGTTTCTCTGTAGGAATTGAAAGTTTCCTGTAGGAATCAAAGTCCATGAGGTTCTTCATGAATTGGCTCCTGGCTGGGTGCCTCTGATAAGAGAATTTGTTATGGTTCTGGTGAGATGAATAGAATCTGTTAAGGATATCTCAATTCCTCCAACTTGCACCAATCTAATGATTAATTTTTTGATCTGGACCTCTGTAATGTCAACTATGTGGAGTCGGTATTTTCTAATGCAGGATGTCTGGACAAGAACTTGCTTCTATTCTGTTGCTGTCTACCAAAGGCTGCAAGGAGCAACCAGTGCTCTAATATCCTGACATTTAGCCATCACGTCTCCTCCATTTCTGTGGGCCTGTGGTCTGAGTCCCAGGGGGTGGGGGTGAGGGGGCCACCCATTGTATTGCCAGCCCTTGCCAAGGAATGAATGTCAGCTTCTCATTCTAGGATGGGGAAGCCTCTGCGGTCCCCTACAATGTTTCAGATGACAACACAATTTTTTCCTGAAAGTCTGGTTTTGCACATGTTATTCCTGATAATCCTGATTTTTACACCAGTTAAGATATTTGGGTGCAAGGATCAGAAACGAATTCCAATGAACAGAAGATTTTTACAAAAAGATTGACTACGAGGTCTGAGGGGATGCTCACGGAATCCACTGGCCTCTGTGCAGCCAGACCCAGGTAGTACAACTTGAGCAGAGCTGTCAGGAACCCAGGCAGTGTTTCTTCATCCCTCACATCTGTGTCTCTCTACACAGCAACTTTGAATTTCTCTACCCCTGAAGAATTGTTTCCTTCACCACCCTGTCTGCATGGCAGATATGGAGAACCACAGCTCCCAATCATGTCGGTCCAGCCCCTTAGAGCAACCAGTCTTTCATAGTCACAATTTCAAATGACTGCAAAAGGATCTCATAATAGCCCCACCTGAGTCAGGTGACCTTCCCTGTTCAGTAAATTGTGACTACACAGGTGGGATCACCTTGGTTATTAAGCATCCATTTCTGTTCTTTTGGCCATAACCTACCCATTACTGGAAATTAGAAAACAAAGCATTTGAGAGTTTTATCATCCGCCATGGTGGTCTTTTCAAAGGGGTGTGATGCAGCAAGAACGTGGGCTCAACGCAACTGTATAAAGACATGATTTTGAATTGCTACCTCTGACACGACCTACTTGTCTTAAAACTGCCCTTATGAAAAACATTGGAAGCATAGCAGACCTGGGAAGCCATGTTTATATTTAATGACCTAGACTTCATCTGAATATGCAGTGAGCAACATACACTAATGGCCTCTGGTGCTGTGGACTATGAGTCAGGTCTGTCATGCAGTAGAGCCCAGTTCTTGCCAAACTCTAACATGCATGCACAAATTACTGAGAACCCCCATTAAATGCAGACTCCAACTCAGGGGTCAGAGGGTAAGGCTTGAGAGTCCTACATTTCTACCAAGCTAGGTGCTGCTTCTACTTGTTGCTACTGATCCAAACCAAACTCTGAATAGCAGAAGCATAGAATAAAATGTTGAGAAATAAGTAGCTTCTGTCATCTTTTAATTTTGGAAGAGTAGTAGTTTCCCTGGAATTGTGGCTGAAAGTTAAAGGAAATGGTGAAAAATGGGAAACTGAGGAAACAACATGATATTAGGGAATTCCAGACACTAAAATTTATAATTCAGAAGAATTTATGGTACCTTTTAACATACTGGTAAAAGATTAAAAGATCGTCACCAAAATAAAACATCTAAATTTTTGTAAAAATAGTGTGTCTAGCCAATTGACCCATATTTTTTTCCACAGAATTTTAATCAAGAACATTGGATAGGCTTTGAGAATATTATGCTAGGTAAAATAAGTCAGTCAGAATAATCTATGAATCATATGGTTTCACTCATGTGGGGAATATAAACCTGAAATAGGGATGCAGACAACAGTGGGTGGTTACTGGAGTGAAGGTGGGGGGTGGTCAGTAGGGGTGGAGGAAGCCTAATATATGATAACAGAAGATGGTTTGACTTTGGGGGGATGGGCACCCAATGCAACATACAGATCTTGTATTATAGAAATGTACACTTGAAACCTGTATGATCCTATCAACCAATGTCATCCCAATACATTTAATAAAAATTTAAAAATGCAAATACTCTAGTCATTTTCATAGAAAGAAGTTGAACTGATTTATCATGTGTAGTTGAAGTTCTGCAATCATGTTGAGCCCTTGAAAGCTTGGAAATTGGCTAAAAGAAGGACCCAGAAAGAATCAGAGTGAAGAAGAGATGAATCAGATCATGGCACCTCTGAGACAGGAGAGTGGATGGAGCTTGGGTTCCCAGTAGCTTCTGGAGCCCAGTTCCCTTGAGGTCTAGCTGCAATTCAGCTCCTGTATCCATGAACTTGACTACTCTATTGTTACAGTAATATTTCCCACTTTTACTGAGCTAACTTAAATAGTTTCCTTTTGCCACAACCAACAATCCCTGACTAAGGGAGCCTAAGAGGAGAGTGAGGCCCAAAGGGTAGGAGGTTATCTTTTTAGCTGTTTAGCTGAAGAACTTAGAAGATCAACTCATGCACCTATCTATTCACATCTGCTTCTTCTGTCTTCCAAAAATGAAATCCTCAGAGCTTTAAAACCCCACATGAAGCATGCTACTCCAGCTATTCCATAATTTCCCCTTCCCTCCTCCTTCCTCCCTCCCTCCCAGCCATTATTTTTGTTACTAGAGGACAGGCATTCAGTGATGAGCAAAAGAGGTGCAACCCGATGCCATTTATAACCCAGCTGGGGAATAGTCAGTAGTTAAACATTAAATAATTGCTCAAAAATGTAAAATTATACTGTGCCAAGTGCTACAAAGGTGAGACCTACATAGTTATGAGAGAGGAAAGGGAAGTCCTAGGAGACTTCCTAAGGAAGTGTGCTGTGACCTGACTACCATTAGGAGTGACATGTGCAGAGGGAGCAGAGGGGGTGACCTGGGCAGACCCTGGGCTGAAATTAGCCAAGGCCACATATTTAAGAGACTGGAAGGAACCAGTGAAACCAGGGCCAGGGGAGCATAGAACAGTTGGTTGATTATGTGGGTTTTTACAGAGATTGGTCTACACCCTAAGAGTAACTAACACTTATGCTCCAAAGCACTAGGTTGACTCATAAGTTACCAGAAGAAAATTCTTTATTATCCTATAGGGAAGTCCCATCTTTTCTGTTCTCCAATATCCATAATTTTCTCTTATTTCTCATGTGCTGATAGTTAAATAAGCTATTCTGGAACTAAAATTGCAGGATGTTGAGTTTACATCTACAGAGAGCTCTTCTATATAGGAAATGAGCCAAAATTTACCATATGTTATATATATACAGATATGTATTATATATACACAATACCAATATGTTTATGGTGTGTATGTGTATGTATACAGAGTAAGAGAGACAAACAGACAGACAGGACAGATAAAGAGAGACAGATAGAGAGCAGAGCGAGCACTGGTTGATACAATGGAAATTTGGAGAATTTTTCTTGCCTCCAAAATATCTGCTATTACAATGTTGTCCCATTTTTAAGTAATATATTTATTATTTAAAATAAAATATATGCTTAGGCCATATAGGCATGAGTAAAATAAATACCTTTAATATAGCAGATGTACTAGATGAATTATTTCTTTTTAAATAATTTATTGTTGTTTTATTATAATTGTTTCATTTTTCCCCCACTGCTTTCCTCTACCCCACCCACCCTATCTGCTCTCCCACAGTCAACCTCCACCCCATTGTCCATGTCTATGGGTCTTTCATATTAGCTCCTTGACTAAACCCTTCCCCTTTTCTCCCCTCCCTCTCCCCTTGCCCTCCCCACTGGTCACTGTTATTCTGCTCCTTGTTTCCATATCACTGGTTCCATTCTGCTTATCTGTTTGTTTTGTTCATTAGTTTCCTTTATCAAGTGAGATCATATGGTATTTATCTTTTGCCACCTGGCTTATTTCACTAAACTTAAAACTCTCCATTTCTAACCATGCTATCACAAAAGGTAGGAGTTCCTTCTTTCTTTATGCTATGTAGTATTCCATTGTGTAAATTGTACCACATTTTGTTTTGTTTTGTTTTTGATCCAGTCATCCACTGATGGCCATTTAGGCTATTTCCAGCACTTGGCTATTGTGAATAGTGCTGCTATGAACATAGAAGTGCTTAGATTCTTCTGAACTGGTGTTTCAGGGTTCTTTGGGTAGAATCCTAGCAGTGCAATCACTGGGTCAAAAGGCAGTTCCATTTTTAGGTTTTTGAGGAAATTCCATACTGTTTTCTATAGTAGCTGCACTAGTCTGCATTACCACCAATAGTACACTAGGGTTCCCTTTTCTCCACATTCTCCTAGCACTTGTTGTTTATTAATTTGTTAATGATGACCACTCTGACAGATGTCAGGTGGTATCTCATTGTGGTTTTAATTCACATCTCTCTGATGGCTAGTGATGTTGAGCATCCTTTCATATGCCCATGGGCCCTTTGTGTGTCCTCCTCAGAGAAGTGTCTGTTCAGGTCCTTTGCCCATTTTTTAATTTGGTTGGTTGTCTCCCTGGTGTTGAGTTTTATAAGTTTTTTATACATTTTGGAGATCAAACTCTTGTCTGAGGTGTCATTGGCAAATATGTTTTCCCATATGGAAGGGGAAGAAGAGAGGAAAGGTGCAGAGAGTAAGAACCACAGTTGGTATGTGAAGAATAGACAGGGAGATGTTAAGAATAGTACAGGAAAAATAAAGCCAAAGAATTCACATGCATGACTCATGGACATGAACTAAAGGGGGTGGGATTGTTGGAGGGAGGGGTTGCTGGGTGGAGGGGAGCAATGGGAAAAGAAAATGGGACATATGTAATAGCATAAACAATTAAAAATAAATTCTAAAACTTTAGGAAAAAAAAGTTTTAAGAGTATGTTCATTTTCCTGAGATAAAGACAACTAGCTATCATCAAGTTATCCCCTCTAAAATTAAAAACCCTCCCTGAATGGTATAGGTTAGTTGGTTGGAGTATTGTCCGAGTCAGGGCACACACAGGGCACATACCTACGTTGTGTGCAGATCCCCGATTGGGGCACATATAGTAGGTAACCAATTCATGTTTCCCTCTCACATCTCTCTCTCCCTCCCTTCCTCTCTCTCTAAAACCAATAATCATATATTTTTAAAATAATAAGAAAATTAAATTAAATTAAAAACCCCTACAGATTACAGCTGACTATTACATATGAAGAATAAAAAGCTCTCCCCAAGAAGCCATCAGTAAATATATAAAGACCGATTCTCACCTTTATTTCTAATTGTCCACAACTGATACTCAGTAGAATGTCAATAAATTCATCAATTGAATTAATTCAATTGAATTACAAGAGTCCTGAAATGCTGCCCAAATAGCACCTTCAAGAAATAGACCATGCTGCTATTCATTGCTGTGAGTCACGTCAAGATGGAATAGCCCTGACGGCTGACACAGCCCTGTCTGGTAGCACAGAGGATAAGGCACCAGCCTGTGAACCCAAAGGCTGCTGATTTGACTCCCCAGCCAGGGCACATAATGAGGTTGCAAGCCAGGTCTTCAGCTAGGTCTGTAGCTGGAGGCAGGTGAAGGGCAACCATACGTTGAGTCTCTCTCCCTCTCTGTCTCTCTACCCTCCCCTCTCTCTAAAAATAATAAAATTTTAAAATCTTGCCCTGGCTGGTGGCACAGTGGATAAGGCATTGGCCTGTGAACACAAAGGTCTCAGGTTCGATTCCCAGCCAGGTCCAGGTCTCCAGCCAGGTCCATGGCTGGAGGCGGGTGAAAGGCAATCATATGTTGATGTCTCTCTCCCTCTCTGCCTCTCTTCCTTCCCCTCTTTCTGAAAACAATAAATAAAATCTTAAAAAAAAAAAAAAAAAGATGGAATAATCAAGGCTTCATACTAGATGGAGGCTTTGATGGAGAGTCTGGCCTCACTTGAAAATTTTCTTGATGTTCTCCAGAAAAGATGATCTGAAAACCAGTGAAGGGGTTTTGTCTTTTAAGTCACAGGTGCCATGCGAAGAAAAGCCATCATTTCTCCCTGGCTGTGCACTTAGCCCTCCCCAATAATGGATAAAAAGATGCAGTAACATCATGTTGAAATGGGAAGCATAACAACTTCCATTGCTCTTAGGCTCTCTGTTTCATCACGGAACAAAAAATCCATAGCATTGATTTTTATTGCTGAGCCCAAACAAGCCACCTTTTTAGTGAATGATGCAGCTTGCAGAAGAGCCTATGTCTCCAAGATCCTGGCCTGAGGGTAGACACTTTAAACTCTGAGTTTCCTATTCTATATGTGAAGTTTCCATCCAAAACTGCTTTCCTCCCTCCAGGCTTTCTCTCTCTCCCCGCCCCCTAGCCATCTCTCCATTACCACTTCAAATATTCCCTGACTCTTTCTCTCATCTTAGGACTTGCTTGCATAGCCCTCTCACACTCTATTATTACCAGCAGTTAATATTTATTTTCATACTCAGTTGTATATAGCCAACTAATTCCAGAGACTCTCCATCAAATCCTAATTCTTCCTTTATTCTATCCTCATTTCTTATATGCTGAGTCATAGTCTAGTGATATACTGACACTATTAATAATCCTTCATGTTTATATAGCTCAGGGAATCAGATAGCCAAAGGTAGAAGAGTTTTGAAAGGTCATCTAGCCCAGACACTGTAATATTCTATATGCAGTTTTTCTCTCTCTGAAACAGGGGTTGCAAACTGGTGGACCAGAAAAGAAATCCAACCAGCAGATAAATTTGGCCCATTAAAAAAGTGTTATAAAAATCAAGAAACTAGCCCTGAGTGGTGGCTCAGTGGAAAGGTGCCAACCTGTGAACCCAAAGGTCGCTGGTTCAATTCCCAGTCAGGACACATAACCAGATTGCAAGCCAGGTCTCCAGCCAAGTCCATGGCTAGAGACAGGTGAAAGGCAACCATACACTAATATTTTTCTCCCTCTCTGCCTCCCTACCTTCCCCTTCTCCCTAAAAATAATAAATAAAACTTTTTTTTTTAATCAAGAAATTTCACATTTAAAATTTTCAATTTTATATTTTCTTGGATAACATCTTTTAACTTAGGGTAACACTTGGCTGGAGCTAAGAGGTGGTTTGCTCCTTTAGGCAGGACAGAGCCTCTCCCATTCACAGTTCCCCACCTTCCCTACTGAATTATCCTCAACTCATATCTCTCAGTGGCTTTGCTCTTGAAGTTTGACTCTTTTACAACAATCCCCAAGACTCCCAAAACTGCATGTGTGAGCACCCCTAGAGAAAGAGAGCTCACCACCCCCATGCACAATGCTTTACCTCTTAAAGCGGTTCATTCCAGAGCTCTCCCTTAAACTCTGAAAGCCAAAAGAGCCACCCTCTAGCCCACCTCCTTACTACCAAACAAAGGAAGAGAGCCCCAGTGAGCTTTCTCCATTGTGGCATCCCCAGGTCCTTGTCTAACTTGGTTTCCAGGTCCTTTCCCATCTGGACCTGATCCACTGCTTTTATTGATTTAAAGTATAAAATCCAGAGATAAAGATTTTTCTTCTGACAGGTTTAGCTCATCTCTTTATCCTTCAGAATTTCACTCAAGCACTAATTAAAGAGTGTTGACTAAACACTTACCAGGTGCCAGGCATTGCCTCACGTTGGCAGGCAGGAAAAGCTCAGTGCCTGCCTTCCCGAGGCCCGCGTTCCCGTGGGGAAACAGCGTTACTGAGCACTCTTCCAAAGAAATAGAAAATAAATTCCAAATGCATTCAAGAATTTGGACATGAAAATAAAATCAAGTTTAACAAAACTAAGGATAAACATGGGTGAATAATTTGATTATCTTAGAGAGGACCTTCTAATCACAACAGAAACCTTGAAAGCTATGAAGGAAAAAGGATAAAATCTACTTATATTAAATTTAACATTTTTCGATGATAAAAATACCACAAACTCAAAAGACAAACTTGGGGGAAAATTTTGCAACACAGATAACAAAGGATTGATTCCTCCAGTATACAAATTACTCTTACAAATCAATTGACAAAGCACATAAAATGTTTACAAAAGGAATATAAAGGAGGCAAACGAATGAGACAATTCTGAACCTCATTAATAATCAAAGAGATAATTAATAATAAAAAGAGATAATAAATCAATGAGATAATTCCAAGTAAATATTGGCCATGATATTTTTTTTAATCTTTTCAAAAATGTTTTATATTTTTAAGTATATTTTATTGATTATAGTTGTCCCAATTTACTTTCCCTTTGCTCCCCTCCACCCAGGACCCCTCTTGCTTCCTGCAATCCCACCCCCTTAGTTCATGTCTGTGGGTCATACATATAAGTTCCCTGATTTCACCCTTTCCTATATTACTCTTAACTTCTATCTTGTACACACCCATTACATTTCCTAATCCCTGCACCATTTCCCCCTTTCACTCCCTTCCCTCTCCCAGCTGATAACCCTCCCAATGATCCCGATACCTATGATTCTGGTCCTATTTTGGTTGTTTGCTTAGTTTATTTCTGTTTTTATTTTTTAGATTCTGTTGTTGATAGTTAGGAGATTGTCATTTTAATGTTTGTAGTTTTGATCTTCTTTTTCTTAAGTAAGTCCCTTTAACATTTCATATAATAATGTCTTGGTCATGATGAACTCCTTTAGCATTACCTTGTTTGGGAAGTATTTTATCTGCCCTTCCATTCTAAATGATAACCTTGCTGGATAGAGTAATCTTGGTTGTAGGTCCTTGCTTTTCATCATTTTGAAAACTTCTTGCCTGCAAAGTTTCTTTAGAGAGAAATCAGCTTATAGTCTTATAGGAGCCCCTTTGTAGCTAACTCTCTTCTTTTCTCTTGCTGCTTTTAAGATTCTCTATAATTTTTTGGATATTTTAATTATGATGTGTTTTGATGTGGTCTTCTTTGGGTCTAGATTGTTTGTGACTCTCTGTGCTCTCTAGACTTGTATGTCTATTTTCTTTACCAGATTTGGGAAGTTTTCCATTTATTTCTCTTCCTTTTCTCCTTCTGGTACCCCTATGATTTGGATGTCGGCACATTTAAAGTCATCACAAAGGTTCCTAATCCTCTACTAATTTTTTCAATTCTTGTTTCCTCATTCTGTACTGGTTGACTGTTTATTTCTTCCTTATGTTACAAATCATTCATTTGAACCCTGGTTTCCTTCCCTTCGCTACTGGTTTCATGTTGATTTTCCTTCATTTCACTTAGCATAGCCCTTACTTCTTCCCTTCTGCATTTGCCATACTCAAGCATATCTGTCAAATCTGTGAGCACCTTTATCACCAGTGTTTTGAACTCTGCATCCGTTAGGTTGACTATTTCCTCATTGCTCAGTCCTCCCACCGGAACCTTGATGTGTTCCTTTTGGGGGGCTATACTTCTCTGTCTCCTCAACTTGACAGGCTCCTGTGTTTCTTATGTAGGGCTGTCACACCTTTTATGTTGTAAGGGGCAGGCTCTTAGGTATTTGTCAGTACAGGGCAACCCACTTCACCATGTTGTGGCACTGTATGTGGGAGAAGGGTCTGAGAGGGAACAATGCTGCTTGCTTAGCACTTGCCTCTTTTCCCAGTATTTCTTCTGTTTCCCATATAGACCTGGCACCATCCTAACTGTTGCCCTGACTGTGGTTCCTAGCATGGATGGATCTGCAGATATTCCAGGGTCATGGATCTCTAAACAAACAGACTATTGAGAGACTGGCAGTTTCTTCTTCCTCCACCCCAACTCCCACTGGTTTTCATGGTCAGAAGCAATGTGGCTTTATTTCTTCCCTGGCACTGGAACTGTGAGCCCCGCAGTCTGGCCTGGTGCTAAGAGCTCTCCCCAGGTGTCCCTACTTTTTATTTGTAACGTGACTGCACTTTCCACTGGCTGGGTATAGCTGCCGTCCCTCCATAGCTGCCATGCTACCAAACCATGTTGCCAAACTGTCCTTTCTGTCCTGGCTCTGCCCCTTGTACCTGTCTGAATGAGTATATCATTGTTTGCTGGACTTCCATACATCTCAGTTTTCTGGAATTTCTGGCCGTCACTAAATTTGAGATAGTTGTAAATTCCTTCTTAGTTGTGGAGGGAGATGCAGCATGTCTACCTACGCCTCCATCTTGACTGGATATGATGCTATCTAATGCTGCCAATGTGTCCAGGATCTGGCTCTCTCACTCACTGCATAGGGAAACAGCCCTTTTGCAGGGAATTCAGAAATTAACTTGTTTTAAATTTTCTTATCCTGCCAATTTAATTGCCCTTATCCTTTATTTTCTCATCCAACTTATCCTCATCACATCATGGCTTCTAGTTCACACCTGCACACCCCACCCAGATTCTCATACCAAACCTCTTAATTCTTTCTACTCAATCTGTAATTTCTGAGATTCAGGACCTCTGCCCTCCTGACCTAGAGAGCTGCCACATGGCTTGTCTGTTTTCTTAGTAAATCTCTTAAGAAATGCAAGAATGGTCTAGCGAATTCCATTGTGTCCCTGCCAAGGTTCCTGATAAAGGGAAAATCTGAATTGTTCCAGCATGTCTTTCTACTCCAATTCCCTTACCTACAGTAGATGATGGTTCCAACTGGAAAGGAAATGTAAGCACCTAGAGCTCCTATGAAAACATAGTAACATCACAACCAACATACTTGTGTTAATGCCTATGATAGTTCCATACAAAGTAAAGAAATGGAAACTTGACATTAACTCACTGACTACATCATCTAGAAGTGTTTTCTTTTGTTTTTTTCTCATCAGAGACTGGTTGCATCCACATGGTTTTAATGAGATAATACCCACTAGATCTGTGTTTCTCCAGCATGTTTATCTCAGACCTCTTATCTAATGCTTGCATTCTATCTGTGCAGTCCCATAAGCCTTAAATGGAAGAGTTCTGCTTTATATTGTTTGCATCATAAAAACACTATTCATGCTGAAGACAGTTTCACTCTCTTGCAAGTCTGGATTATTCCTCCTTAAGGAGTGTCTCCTCCCCCAGGAAAAATGTGAAAGTGGAAAATGTGATACCACCTTCTCAACAGCAACGTAAAACACAGTTACCACTTAGCTGCAGTAGCTTGGATTATTTAACATTCCAGGCTTAATTTCATCCATTAACAAAATAGGACCAACAATATAAAGAAGGAAGAAGGCTGGGCCTGAAAATGAGGTCAGAATCCTCTTCTATCAATTTCGTGACTTTTTACACATCTCCTCTCCTCTCATTGTGCTAAGGATTTCAGCAAACATTAGTTGAGTGATTTGGTTGGAAAAGTGGATGCACACATGCAAAAGAATAAAATGAGATTCTTACCTTACACCATATATAAAAATTAACTCAAGCTAAGTCAAAAACCTAAACATAACAGCTAAAACTGTATCAGTCTTAGAAGAAAACTCAGGGAGAAATCCTCATGACACTAGATTTTACAATGATTTCTTACACATAACACTAAGAATACAGGTGGCAACAAAAGAAACAATACATAAATTGGACTTCATCAAAACTTAAAATGATGTGCATTAAAGGACAAAACAGAGCGAAAAGGCAAACCACAGAATGGGAAAAAATAGTTTCAAATCATATTAGATAAGGAATTGGCATCCAGGATATATAAAAAACTCATGTAACTCAATAATGATCAATTTTGTTTTCAATGAGCAAAGGACTTGAACATATGTTCCTCAAAAAAAGATATACAAATGGCAAAAAAAAAAAGCACATGAAAAGATGTTCAATATCACTAAACATGAAAGTAATGACAATCAAAACTACAATGAGATACCACTTCACACCCATTAGAATGGCTACCAAAGAGGGGGAGAGAGGGAGCAGAAAATAAAGTGTTGGTAAGGATGTGGAAAAATTAGAACTTTGATGCATTGCTGATGGAAATGTAAAATGGTACAGTCACTGCAAAATAGTAAGTGATTCCTCAAAATGTTGAAGTTTTACCATGTGATCCAGCAATGCTATTTCTAGGTATTATATCCAAAATAATGGAAAATGAGGACTTGAACAAATATATGTACACCAATATTCATTACATCATTATTTACAATAGCCAAGGTATGGAACCAACCTACACGGCCATTAAAGGGTGGTTTACCACATTTGCTACAACATGGATAAACTTGAGGACATTATACTAAGTGAAATAAGCCAGTCACAGAAAGACAAATACTGCAGGATTCCACTTATATGAGGCATCAGAAATAGTTAAACTCATAGGAGCAGAGAATAAAACAGTGGCTTTGAAGGGCTGGAAGGGTAGGGATAATGGGAGTTATTATTCAAGGGATATAGTTGAGATTATGTTTATCCTAGAAAGGAAATAATTACCTCCTCGCACTTCAGTATCTCTGACACAGGGAATTAGCCACTCATGTTATAAAATGTATGTCTCTAGTTTTTGTACGTAGCACTTAGCACATTTTAGCATACCATGTAGCTTATTATATAATTTACTTTTTTATTATATCCAGTTTATCGTCTACCTCCTCCCCAAAGGAAGAGAGGTTTGCCTATTTTCCTCATTGATGTAGTTCCCAAACTGCTAGCAATGTGCCGAGCATATAGTAACCCCTTAAAATTAATTATCTAACAAATGAATATATAAAATATTTTAGACTTTGTATTTTCTATAGTGAAAATATAAAGTAGTCGGTGTAGATGGGCTATTTATACAATCACTTTTTGAGGGTTTTCAAAACCCAAAGAAGCACACTTACTAAGGGCAGAATCAGAAAGAAGTCAAATGTTCATTCCATTACAAGGGGGAAAAGGACCTGTGTTACCACTGTTGCTGTCATTTTTGTGCGTGTTTGCAATGTTATGTTTTAAATAAGGATAAAGGTAAGTGGAGAAAAAGACACAATGTTCTTTTCAACCGTTTTCAGAACAGTTCAGGGTTTTGAAGAGAGATAAGTGAAAACAGTTGAGGCCTTCTTTCCCAATAAGATTAAAGGGGTGAATTGCATAACGCCCATAAAGCGTCTTGGTCTCCAGGCACAAACTGACAGACGACTCACCACAGGGAGGCAGGCAGCCTACTTTCCTTTCAACTTCTGTCAGCTTTCCCCAGCTTCTCAAGTGATTTATCCTCCTACACTTCTATCTAAGTAAGATTCAGGAGAACATATTGTTTGAGGTTTGAATTCAGCATCGGACAAAGTGAGATTCAGAGCCCAGAGCTATCACTTGAAACCTATATATTCCTATTAACCAATGCCACCCCAATAACATTTTTAAAGATTTTATTGATTGGTTGATTGATTGATTGATTGATTTTTAAAGAAGAGGGAAGAGAGGGAGAGAGAAACATCGACATGAGAGATAAACATCAATCGGTTGCCACTCATAGGAACCTTGACTGGGGACCAAGCCCACAACCCAGGTATGCATGTGCCTTGACCAGGAATTGAACTGGCAACTTTGCCCGCCACTGCCCAACCAATGGAGCCTCATTGGTTAGGACCACTGGCCCCAGTAAAATTTTTTATTATTTTTTTTCCCCAGTAAATTTTTTTTTAAAGAACCTAGAGCTATCTTACCTTCTTTGAACTCCATCACCAACTTAAAAAATTTTTTAACCAAAATGCTTCATTTTCTTTTTTACCTTCTACTTGCTATTGCTGTCAAAAAAGATATGGGAGATCCATGAGCTAAAGGGGAGGTTCTGGGCCTGAGTAGCTTGTGGTCATTTGCACAAAGCTACAAAAGTATTACTGTCTCACTGTAGGTTAGACAAAGAAGCTGTGAGCAACGGGAGGACAGAAAAGAAACCTGAGAAGTATATCTGTACTGTATAGGTCTCCATGACCAAAAAATAATACTAATAATAATTTCCTTGTGGTTGTTGCTGATCTTATCAGAAGTGTTACCACCCTCCCAGATGTTATCCATACCATACACAAAAGTAGATACGTATACACTCGAACCAAAGGGCCAAGATTATGTCTTGTGTGGGTTGTACTCCATCATTCTACCCTACACTCATACTCTTATCTAATAATCTAGTTGAACTGGGTTTATACCCACATTCATGCATTCACATAAATATATGAGAAAAGAGGGAAATCATAATTAAAATACTGGTATTCTTTTACCTCCCAGTTCTACTGACATATGATACACATATGATATGGTATAAATTTAAAATGCACATGTGTTGTGAAATGTTTACCATAATGAGGTTTGCCAACACATTCTTCACCTCACAGAGTTACCACTTTGATTTTGTTGTTGTTATGGAGAAAACATTTAAGATCTATTCTCATAGCAATTTTCAAGTATACAATACGGGATTATTAACTATAGTCTTGATGCTATACGTTAGATTTGGAACTTACTCATCTTATAATGGAAAGTTTATACCCTTTGACCAGCATGCCTCACTTCCTCAACCCCTAACCCCTTAATCTACTCTCTGTCTCTAGGAGTACAACTTTTTAGATTACACATGAAAGTAAGATCATACAGTATTTGTCTCCCTTGACTTATTTCACTAAGCATAATGTTGTCAAAGTGTATCTATGATGTTGCAAAATGCAGGACTTTTTTCTGTTGATGAATGAATAGTACTCCTGTGTGTGTGTGTGTGTGTGTGTGTGTGTGTGTGTGTGACATGTTCGTTATCCATTCATCTGTCAGTGGAAAGTTAGATTGTGTCCAGATCTTGGCTATTGTGAATAATGCTATAATGAACATGGGAGTGTAGGTATCTTTTCTAAATAGTGGTTTTATTTCCTTTGGACATATACCCAGAAGTAAGAATGCTGGGTCACATGTAGTTTTGTTTTTTGATTGTTGTTTTGGGTTTTGGTTTTGGTTTTTTTGCAGGGAGAGAACCTCCATACTGTTTTCCATTGTGGGCTATACCTATTTACATTCCCATCAACAGTGCACAAGAATTTCCTTTCTCCAGTTCCTTGCCAGCATTATCCCTTGCCTTTTTGATGACAGCCATTGTAACAGTAATGAGGCAATAACTCACTGTAGTTTTCATTTGCATTTCCCTTATGGTTAGTGATGTTCAGCATCTTTCCACGTACCTGCTGTCCACTTGTATCTTTTCTTTGGCAAAATGTCTACTCAAGTGCTCTGCTCATTTTTAATTAGCTATTGCACCTGGTCATCTATACCAGCTTTTTTTTTTTAATGTTTAAACCCGGTGGTTGGGCACTTTTAATTGGATTGTTTGTTATTTTGCTGTTGAGTTACATGAGTCCTTTATATAATTAGCATTTTCTCCTTATCAGATATATGCTTAGCAAATATGTTCTCTTAATCAGATATATGCTTAGCAAATATGTTCTTTTATTCCATAGGTTGCCTTTATTGTTTTTTTTTGTTGTTGTTGTTTGGTTTTTTTTGCTTTACAGAAGCTTTTTAGTTTGACGCAGACTCACTTATTGATTTTTGCATTGTTTGCCATTGCTTTTGGTGTCAAAATGCTGTTGGCACACACTCTTGTAGCTGCAGGGTTTCACCACAGGCACCTGTGCAGTGGAAGAGACCAGCGATGGGAAGTCAGGCTGGAGGTTGCACAGCTGGAGGGGCTGGCTGCAAGTGGGTCGGATGGCACAGGCCAGTGGCCCATAACCAGCTGCCAGACCCTGGCCATGGCGTATCCTTTTGCCATGTCTTGCTGCAAACACATTTCAGCAGTGGAAGCCAGTGACAGAAGTCAGGCCTCCGAGTGCTAGCACAACATTGAGGGCCAGCTGCAGGGCTTAGGCTGGACTTTTGCACCCACATGGCTGCAGAGGCCTGGGCTGGTACAGACCCCTGGCTCTGTTTGGAGGAGGGCCATGGTGGACACTAAAAGGGATACAGTAGAAGTTAAAGGGGATAAAAAGATTACAATATTCCTGGGGGGATTTTATTTCTCAGAATTCTCTAGAAATGCAGAACTGATAGGATATAAATTGGAGATTTTTCTTCAACCACTCTGTTGATGTATAATTGACATATAAAAAGTTTTATGCCTTTAATGCTCTGTGGCCTGACGTGTTTTCTAGAATAAGGTACACAATACTGTGGGCAAATGAGGCACCATGCCCTGGGATATACCATTTGTTAAGTAGATGAAATAGGTGTGTTTCCTTCCATCTCTTTCCACCTATCACACTATAGTCAAAGGAATCTTCATGAAATTCCGACAGGATCATTTCACACCTTATTCATGAAGTCAAGTCCTCAAGTCCCTACGGGAGCCTATAAGGCTCTGTGGCCTAGTTTCTCCTAAATTCGCCAGCTGCATCTCAGTAAAACCCCTCAGTCCTCAGTGAGTGGCTGCAGCCTCTCCTCTCAGTTCCTCACGACATCCTGTTTCACAAGGCCTTGCATTTGCAACTCTTTTTATCTGGAATAATAGCCTTCGGCACCCATGACTCAAATGTACTTACTCCTTAAGCATCAGCTTACATGTTAGGTCCCTCAGGGAAGCCTTTTCTGGCCACACCAAACTAGTTCAACCCCTATTCTATAGTATAACAATATCCTGCACTTCCTTTGTTCCACTTTTCCATATCAAATGAAAAATCAATTAACTGTGTAATGGTTTAATTTTGTCTGTGCCCCAGGTTCTAACCTCCAGAAGGAACAGTGTCTATCTTATTTATTACTATATACTGAAAACTAGTATTGTCTCCAATATGTAGTAGATTATCAGGAAATATTTTCTGATATTATGAATAAGATTTGAATCTCCATAGAGATGTTTCTCAAGTAATATTTCTAGCAGATGCAGAGGCCATTAAAAGGTGGCGCTTGGATTCATAGTTTTCTGTCTTCTGATAATAGAGTGAATGTCCTATAGGAGATGGAAGTAGATAGTGGTTTTCATTATGGGAGAATAGAAAACAGCTTGAGTTGATGGAGGCAGATGGTCCATGAACAATGAGAATAATGCTTCAAAAATAAAATAGACCTTCTGGCCTTTGGTGATCAAGAAACATTTCAAAAGTTATACACAGGATTCAATTCAGCTCTATATCAAGATCAAATTGTTTCCAATAATTAATGCAAATCATTACATTTCTCAACAATGTCTTGGTCCTCTACACTATCTTGGGAAGTAGACTAACATCTTCTAGTTCAACATTTCACAGTCACATCTCCTTTCCTCTCAATTTTTTCTTCCTCTGTTTAGTTACTTGTGTTTTTTCATAACAAATGCCTAAATCGAATATGACTGAATGTTGAGAATGGGTTTTCTTTGTCAAGGCTGATTTCTTCTTCTTCTTCTTCTTTTTTTTTTTTTTTTTTTTTTTTTTTT
>PVIW01007705.1:58586-69491 GCA_004026585.1 Noctilio leporinus | reverse complement strand
AGGGGGGGATTAAGAATATGTGAGAAGTAACTTTTGAAAAGGATATGTTGGGGATTAATAGTTCATGTATCTCTCGGTATAACTCAGATGCTTGAAATTAGCAGCAATCCATTTCCTGAGGCTGCCTCTTTTTCTTAGTCAGGTCTCTGCAGTCTATAGTCTATATGGTCTTAGCGTGGCAGGCCTGTGATTGTCACAGTCAGGGCTGATTTTGAGTGTCAGCCCTCAGGAATGCTGGGCCTTCAGTAGCCTAACTGGATTTTAGAGCTGCCGGTATTCTGCAGCTCGCAGGGTGTCCCCTCCCACTCCTGGTGGAGGTTCCTGCCTGTGATAGGCACCTGGCACCCCTGCAGTGCAGCCTGCAACCTCTCTGGTTCCTATGATGACTGGCCTTGCCTCCACCGCTCCCAGAGGAGGCAGCCTCTGTCTGCCAACACTGCCCAACTCCCCCGGGTGAGAGCCAGTCCTTAAGCCAACCAGCTCTCCAAGGAGCCCTTTACACGGCCTTTGTCATGCGCCTCTCCCAGGCGCCTGCAGTCTTTGTGTCGGCAATGGGTGGGTCAGTTGCCCCCGCTACTAGTTCCTGGCTCGCAGTTTGGAGTTTCCTCGGGAGCCTTAGGGCCTGTGTGGGTGTGCAGTGCTGGGCCTCCCCCCTTGCAGGGGCTTTAAACTGCTGTTTCCCCCGTGTCCCAGCAGCACTGTTTTCGGCCCTCTCACCGCCCTGGCTGGTGCACTTCCCTGCTCCCCCTCTCCTGCTCCCCGCAGGACTCTTCTCCTCCGCCTCTATCCCTGTGAGGAGTTTCCTCTCCCTGTTGCAAGAGCGAGTCTCTCACACAGTCCCTCCCCTGCAGGAGTTCAATTCCTCGTTCCCTCACTGCCCACACTTCACTGTTCAGATTTCTAGTTGCCTGGGAGCCTGGAGCTGCTTCAGTTAGAGACGCCCCTCAGGGTAGAGCTGCCACTGCCCAGAGCTGACCTCGGCCTGCCAGCCCTTAAGTCCGGAGTCCCCTCACCTGCTCTCCTGTAGGTCTCCGCTGCCACTGGGCTGTGCTCCCTGTGTCCAGATGCTGACTGCTCCAGTTCTTAGGGCCCTGAAGACTTCTCTCGCTCCCTATCCTGACCTCTAGCTGCTCTGGCACTCGAGAACACCATCAGCACTGATCTCTAATCTGTCGCCATCTTTCTTCCTCCCTCTTTATCTTTTAAGTAATTTTCCCAGAAGACATAAATTCTATGTTTTAGCAAAATAACTTCCCGCACTTCATGTTACCAGGTGTTTGGTTACTTAACAAAGCTGAGTTTCTTAACAATAAAAGAGCTAGGATTTTATACAACTTTATATCTTTTGCATTTGCCTTTGAAGTCTTTAATTATCACTTTGGTTAAATGTCTAACTAAATATTGTTTCACAGAGACCAATGAAGTGTTTTAAAATCTCTTGATATTTTTTAAAAACTTTCCCAAAAAATCAAAGTCTAAATAAAATCTTGGTAACCTTGAACTAACTTTGAAATTTTTCCAAGAGCTCCTGGTACATCTCAAAAGATGTGTTTTTTCTCCTTATACAAGAGAGATGTTAAATTAACTAGCCTTATTTGGTATATTAAATTACATGGAAAGCAATATCAAATAAAAATAATGCTAAACTTTCTTTAGGGTATACTTCTAGTTACTAGTTTAAAATTACATCACAGAAATAATCAAATTTCCTTGTTAATTACAGTATAATAAACTATTATCAGATCTTTAACCATGGGCATTTTAAATCTTTTATTATTTGCAGATAGTTTTTGTTTTACTCACAAGCTTTTGCAAAGTGTTGCATCTGCAAGAAGATTCATGGGAGGACTCTGACAATTACAGGTTTCTGATAACTAAGATCAATTGGCCTTCAGGTGGGAGGGGCAACAATGGACGTTTTTCTTTTTTTTCTCTCTTAAAAACATCAATGTGTGGTTGCCTCTTACACACCCCCAACTGGGGACCTGACAACCTAGGCATTTGCCCTGACTGTGGTCCTCTGGTTTACAAGCCAGTGCTCAATCCACTGAGCCACATCAGACAAAGCAACAATGGATCTTTCTAGTGATTCTCCCAGGCTCCCTACAAAGCTCACAACGTGACATGGGGTGGCAGCCCAAGACCTGGCCCTGTTCTCTTCTCCACATCAGTACAATGGGTGCATTACACTGATGGCACAATGTTCACAGGTGGAGACCTGCCTCTGATTCAGAAGCTCTGTAGGTTCTGCTGCAACATCTTCGAGAGGGGACAAGGAGGCATGAACCAGCAGAAAATTTATGGCCCAGGCACTGCCATAAGGTTTTGGTAGTTTTATAGTTGGACAAGATATGTGTTATCCTAGAAGTCCCTAATGAAAGAGGTGCAAGCCTTTCTGGGGACTTGGGGGTTTGGAAGACATTTATCCCCTATCTGGCATAATGCCTCCACCCCTTATGCCACCTGGTGAAGAAAGGGCATGTGTAGGCCTGGGGATCAGAGCAGCAAGCCACCTTTGAGAAGGCAAAAGTAATAATAAAGCAGACTAAAGCTGAGCCCTGGGCATCTTCCGAGGAGGGCTACCATTCAAGTAAACATGTCAGTGACTCTGGAAGGTTTGGGCCTGGCACTGTACCAGAGGCAACAGAAGGGGGATGTCCCAGCTGTCAAAGTGGCAAAACCCCTGTACTCTGTAGAGCAGCAGCTGCTGCTAGCAGTGCACACAGTGCTCCTCTAGGTGGAGCCTCTCGGGAAGGAATGGACAAAGGCCTGGGGTGGGCTGAACAGCAGACTGGTTTGGCTGGTGACCACTCATGATCCTTGGCCATTAACCCTTTGCACTGACAGTTGGGCAGTTCTAAAGGGTTTAACCCTGTGGCCCGGACAATGGGAAGCTGGGGGGCAAACGACCGTGAGTGTGATTTGTAGAGTCAGGATGCGCTGGGGAGGGAGGGGGCACATTTGAGTTGGCCTGCAAGAGCCTGGAGAAGTTCTCACTGTTTCGTACATCCTGGTTCATGAGGCACTGACTAACCACACCTCGGCACCTTGGCCATCAGGAAGTTGATGCCTTGAGTTGGATATGGCCCCTAGCAACTGACCTTTCAGTCAATGCAGTGGACTGGGGGAATAGAAGAAACAGTCACCACAGTGCCCAGGAAGTATGGATATGGATGGAACATTGTCAAGGATGCTGACTGTCTTTAAAGTACAGTGATTTACTCATGCAGCATACCCTCTGTGCTCTAAACAAGGCCACAGGCAACTGCCAAAGGAGTCCAGAGGCACCCACCAGAGTCGCCAACCAATGAGGAGTGGCACATTAATTGTATTGACCTCTCCCCTCTCAGTGAGGGCTTGAAACATGCCCTGATTTGTGGGACACAGTGTGTGGCCCAACCCAAGCTTTCTCTTGTGCCCATGCAAACCAGGCTGCCACCATTAGGGGATTAGAGAAGCTAAGTGCCATATGTGGACACCCTCGTCAAATAAACAGTGATTGGGGTCACATTTCAGAGGTCATGATGTGCAAGACTGGGCAGAAGAACATGACACGAGGTGAAGGAGCTTTCTCTCATCTCTCCTATAAGATGCAAGCAGCAGTGTTGGTGGATGGAAGAATGGAGTATTAAAACAACAGGTTACTAACAAGTAAAGCCACCTTGACCATGTGGACTAAAGTGCTGTTTCAGACTTTGTACATTTGAATGATTAGCCAGTATGACCTGTTGCCACATATGCCACACTAAGGACCCCTGTCAAGACACACAGTATAGAAAGCTATGGAAGTCAAGGGAAACATTTTGCCATTAAGCCCAGCATTTTCGAGGATCAATGAGCTATGCTGCTGAGAACATGAAGCCCCATCACGCCTGGGTAGTTGCAACAAAATGTCCCACTGGATGGGTAACTTAATCACATTACTGGGTAAGGGGGAATTACTCAATCTCCACTGGGGTTCCAATTGCCCTTCTGCAAAGTGAGACCTATTGGAACACACTGTTCCTGAGATGGAACATGCACCATTAAAAGAGGAGAAGGCAGGTATCCTGGTCTTCCATGTCCTGCCACTAGCCCAACTCTTACACCTAAAGTTTTCAGCCTTCCTATCCTCAAGGCCAGGTGGGCACATTCTGTTTCCCAGTTGTAGAATCATTTGGCCACCATCTTCATCCCCTCCATTGACTTGGAGAATGTTATAGCACACATAGAAACCTGATTAAATTTACCCAACAGGCCCTAAATGATACCTAACAATGCCTGTCCTTATTGAATTCTGAAATATCTCTAATGAGAAAAGCTGTCCTCCAAAATTACCTTGAACCTGTGCTATTATCCAAAGAGTGTTGTGTATTCAGACCCAATGAGCTTGCCAATGTATCATCTTTATTAAATCACATGAGGACACAAGTAGAGTGACCCAACCCATAGCTTAGAGGAATTAATGAATCAGTGGTTTAGATCATGAAGCTCTTAGTGGAAAAAATAGTTTAGGGAATCATCTTTATCTTATACAGGCCTGTACTGTTTTATGGCATCTGCTTTCAGTACAGCCAGATAGCTGCCAAATGAGCCACCTCCATGCTAACAAAACCCCCTGCAGACCACTTGGGGCACATTGCAGAAGGTGACACAACATTGTAAGAGCTGGTCAAGAGGAGTAAAATCTTGAAAGAGGTCCTGGCTGGTGTCTCAGTGGATAGGCACTGGCCTGCAAACCCAAAGGTCTCTGGTTCGATTCCCAGCCAGGGCACATAACCAGATAGCAAGCCAGGTCTCCAGACAGGTCTGTAGCTGGAGAAGGTGAAAAGCAACTATACATTAATGTTTCTCTCCCTTTCATCCTCTTTCTCTGCCCTTCTCTCTAAAAATAATAAACTCTTTTTTAAAATCTTTAAGAAAAAATCTTGAAAGAGAACATGATTGCTGGTTGACCCATGAGCCAGACCTGCTAACCTACCAATTTGGAGTGGTCTTCTTTCTTTTGTCTCTCCTTGCCTCTGTGTACAGAGGTCAGTTTACCAACCATCACCACTATAATGACTAAAATTCAAAACAAAAGACACCCAGTGTTAGGAAGAAGATGGAGCAGCTGGGACTCACACTTTGCTATTATAAAATGGTGTAGCATCTACAAAAATGGTCTGGCAATTTCTTATGCAGCTAAATACAGACTTACCAGAAATTTTACTCTACTTGCTCAGGAGATGTGAGAATATGTGCTTACATAGTCCTTACACATAAGTGCTAAGAATAACTGCATTTACTACAGCCCCAAACAGGAGCCACTTCTGTCCATTGACAGGTGAATGTATAAACACACCGGGTGTCCCTCGGAGGTAAAGAAGGTGCTGATGACACAGGTAACAGTAGCAATGAGTTTCAAAATCATTGGGTGGGTAAAGAAGCCATGCGTAATAAATGATTCTGTTTATTTGTGGTTCCAGAAGATGCAAAACAATTTATGGTGGAAAGAAAAACAAAACAAAACAAAACATGAGACAGTGGTAGCCTCTGTAGTGAAGGGAGAGGGCCTGACCACAAAGGGGCCTAAGAGAATTTTCCAGGTGATGTCAATATTCTAAGTCTTGATACTCATTTATGATCTGTGTATACAATTGTCAAGATGCATCAGTATGGACCTCCAAAATGGATGCTTTCTTGGTATATGTGAGTTATAATTCAACACTATCATTTAAATCATGTCTTACCATACACAGTTGCTCTTTTTGAGAGATTCCTGGGCCCATGAGAGGAAGAATCAAGGAGACATCTATGAGAGGGAGGATCTCACACCACACAAAGGGAAAACCTGAAGAGGGTGAGAATGTTTTATTAGGAGAAGAGAACAGAACCATTCTACAACTGCAATAGTATTTCACTCAGCTGGCGAGCAGGAAGTCGGCCAGTGATCTGCCTGTGTCAGCACCTCCCTAATAGTCATTCCTCCCTCTTTCCCTAAGAACAAAACTCTGATGTGTCGAGGTGGTGGGTTAGAATGTGTCAAAAATGAAACACTTTAAAATGGACTCAGAGCTGCCACTCCAGAGGAACTACCTTGCATGTCTCACTCCTCAAATCTTTAGGATGTTAAATCAGGGCAAAATAATCTTTGGACTGGTTTGTGTATATGTGTGTGCAAAGGTAACAAGAAAGTGGTTATTATGACTGCTGAACTAAAAATTAAAGATCACTACGTTATGTTATCTGCACCATTAGAAATGCCTTCCTTCTTTTGATATAATTGTTCCCCTTCCCTTTCTCATGAATACCCATTGCCTTTGTGCCTAACCCATTTGGGTTTCTGCCTGAATTAGTGATTCCCAATAGTAATTCTTATTAATCTCAAACACTTGTTTGCCTATTTCTTTGAAAGGCCTTTTTACTTTTAAGTTAACAAATGTCACTTTGAAGTTACCCAAATAATGGTAAACAACAGCAAAGTTGTTTAATGTGGGACTCAACCAGAGCTTCTGAGCCCAGGTTTCTGCCTCCTATGGCTCTGCTTCCTCCACACACAGCTTGCAACTTGTCATCAGATGGTATCTCATGCCAGCTAGCAGGAGCAGGACAGGGCATGCCCTCTTGCTCCTTGACCCAATAGCTAGGCACATCATTTCATTTACAACTCACTGTACATAATCCAGTCACATGGGCACACCTGGCTGTAGAAAGAACAGGAAGATGTGGTCTTCTGTGGGGGTAATCCAGATAAAACATGGTGGTCCAGTTATCAAAAATCAAGAAGGAAAGGATGGATATGAGGTGGCAATCTCTGGTCTAGAGGACAACATAGTTAGACCAAGTCACAGGTCAAGACTGGTCCAATATTTATCCAATTTCTTAGTCTCCCTTGCAGCTAGGTGTGGCTCTGAGACCTAAAGGGCAGGCAGTCTGCTGAGAAAATTCTGCATTATCAACCTCATTTATTTTATTTTATTTTTTAATTATATTTTATTGATTATGCTAAAAGAGTTGTCCCAATTTTCCCCTTTTGCCCCCCTCCACCCAGCACGCCCCACTCCCTTAGGCCATCCCCTACACCCATTGTTCATATCCATGGGTCATGCATATAAGTTCTTTAGCTACTCCATTTCTTATATTGTTGGAGCCCACATTGGAAAACAGAAACTTGGAGTCTCGCATGGGTTAGGCTAAACCTGTTAGTCCCAACAGGAAGACTGGGAATGCTAGGTACGTACATGTTAAAACTAGTGGCTCTGGGGAGGGGGATTATACATGGGAAAATACTTTAGTTACTATGAAGCTCAGCCTATTCTCTTACCTTGCCTAATTCTTTATTGTATCAACTGCAGAAGTTTTTAAAATTTGAATGCACATCCTGACCTGACTGAAATCTCCCTGCCTTTTCACTTGTTTTCTCCATTTCCCTGTAATTAGCATTATTTAGCATTGATTGACATGCTACATGCCTCCAAGTTTACCCCTTTCAATAAAAGATCTTTGGGAACAAAGAACTGGGCCTTTGGCCTTGAGCCACTGGCCAGATCTTCTTCCCCTTACACAAGAGCTGTTTAGGACAGTTTTATTTCATCTATGGCCCTGGGGAATTGTTCTGCAGGTCAGGGTCCCACACACTATATTGTACTTTACACTCACATGGCTACTCTGTGACTACCTGTATGTACTTCTTAATCCTAACTCCTCTTCACCCTTTTTCCCACACACCCCTGCCATCTTGAAACCATCAAAATGCTCTCTGTATCCAAAATCCTGTCTCTGTTCTTGTTTGCTTAGTTTGTTTTTTAGATTAAATTATTGTTAGATATGTATTTTTGCCATTTTATTGTTCATAGTTTTATAGTTTTGATCTTCTTTTCTTAATTCTCTTTAAACATAGCATATAATAATGGTTTGTTGATGATGAACCCCTTTAGTTTTTCCTTGTCTGGGAAGCTCTTTATCTGCCCTTTGATTCTAAATGATAGCTATGCTAGGTAAAGCAATCTTGACTGTAGGTCCCTGCTTTTCACGACTGAATATTTTTCACCAATCCTTTTAGCCTTCAAAGTTTCTTTTGAGAAATCAGTTGATGATCTTATGGGAATTCCCCTGTAGGTAACTGACTTCTTTTCTCTTGTTACTTTTAAGATTCTCTCTTTATCCTTAACCTTTAGCATTTTAATTATGACGTGTCTTGGACTGGGCCTTTTTGCACCCATCTTGTTTGGGACTCTCTGTGCTTTCTGGACTTGCATTGTCTACCACCTTCACCAAATAAGAGAAGTTTCTTTTATTATTTTTTTCAAATAGAGTTTCAATTTCTTGCTCTTTCTCTTCTCTTTCCAATGCCCCTATGATGTGAGTTTTGGACCTCTTGAAGTTGTCCCAGGGGTTCCCTACACTATCCTCAATTTTTTGGATCCTTTTTCCTTCTTGTTATTCTGATTGTTTGTTTTTTGCTTCCTTATGTTCCAAATTATTGATATGATTCTTAGTTTCATCTATTCTACTGTTGTTTCCCTATATATTCTTCTTATTTCATTTAGCATATATGCTGTTGAGGTCCTCACTAAGTTCCTTGAGCATCCCTATAACCAGTGTTCTGAACTCTGCATCTGCTAGGTTGCTTATCTCCATTTTACTTAGCTCTTTGTCTGGAGTTATGATCTGTACTTTCTTTTGGGCCATGCTTCTTTGTCTCCTCAATTGGCAGCCTTCCTGTGTTTGTTTCTATGTAATAGGTAGAGCTGCTATGGCTCCCTATCTTGATAGCATGCCTAATGTAGTAGGTGTCCTATAGGGTCCAGTGACACAGCCTTCCCTATCACCCAACCTGGGAACTCAAGGTGTGCCCTTTGTGTGGGCTGTGTACACCCCTATTGTAGTTTAGCCTTGATTACTGCAGGTGATCAATGGAGGGGTTTAAATCTAAGCCAGTTATCTGCAAAGACTGGCTGTAATGACTGACTACCAATGTCCACCTTCTGTGGAGGATCAGCTGTGCAGGGGCATGGTGGTGGTGGTGCTCCAACATGATCTATAGCTGTCCAATCAGTGCGTGGGCTCTGGGTCTCCCCAGGTAGTGCAGGCCAAGGTAAGCCCCCACCTGTGTTGTGCTCAGGGTCACCCTGCTTGAGATATAAAGCAATCTGAAATGGCTGCCACTTGTGCTGAGCTTGGAGATTCCCCAGTGAAACCAAACTGAATATAGGCTGGCCACTGCTACTGCCAGGACTGAGTCCTCTTAGCAAGAGATACAGGGGCTGGAGGCTCACTGGGGCTGGCTATTGCTTGTTTGAAAAAATTTAGGAAGTTGTAAAGCATGAGCCAAGGCCAGACATTTATATATAAATGTCTCTGTGAACAGGTTTGGTGGTCCTGTAAGTTGGGTGGGATGGAGTCTCAGGAGATCTCCAGGATGGGAAAAACAGTGTGGACCAGGTTAATGGAGTCTCAGATATAGTATCTGTCAATTGGTTCTGTGGCCCCGTGGGCAGATGGTTCAGAAAAGGGACAATGGCCTCTGCCTACCTTTCTGTCTGGGAGAAAGCTGTCCCCCAGCTCCCATTTTGATGCCAGACACTTCACTTCCCCCCTGTATATCACTAGTGCCTTTCAAGCTACTATCCTGATGTTGGATCTCAGAGGGAGTGAGTCTGAGTAAGTCCATATGTGGGTTCTTTAAGGGGAACTGCTTAGAACTCCAGAAGTTTCTCCCACTGAGTCAGTCCTCACTGGTTTTTGCAGCCAGAAGTTATGAGGACTCATCTTCCTGGCACTGGAATGCTGGTCCTGAAGTGTTTGGTGTGGGCCTGGGATATCTTGCTCCCCAGACATCCATTCCACATTTTTATCCACCACATGTGGATGTGGGACCAGCCTATTTCACATCTCTGCCCCTCTTACCAAGCTGGATGGATATGGTTTCTTAAATCTGTAGTTGTGATGATTCTGAGTGATGGTTGTTCTAGATTTTAGTTGTAGTTTTGATGCAGTTGTGGAAGGAGGCCATCCATGTTTATCTATGCCACCATCTTTACTGAAACTGCTGAGAAAATTCTGGACTTTGCTTCCAAGATGAAAGGGAGCTGATATGGCTAGTGGGATCCTCCCTGTTGCTCCTACCTGCACAGACATGATGTCTGGAGCTGTGGCAGCTAGATTGTGATGAAGAGGCAGCAGTTCTGAGAAAGTAGCATCCCTGAGCTACTACTCAGATAAGTAGCCTCCAAGCAAGTCAGCAGTTGCTTTTGTTTAACCTAGTGATGGGAAAGGGAAAAGACTCTTATTTTTGTTATATGAAGCCCCATCCATTTTTAATGAGTAGATTCATTTAAATTATAAACCATCTCTAACAGCTGCCCCCAAGGATGATTTCTAAAGATTTGGTGAGTGTCTTCATTGCTCTGATCACTGTCTCCCATGTCAAGCTGCCAGAGGAAGACAAATGTTTGGTGCCATACTTGCCATGTTGCCTTAAAAACCCATTCTTTGGCAATCATCAACAAATCAACAAACAACAAGTGTTGGTGAGGATGTGGGGCAAAGGGAACTCTCATACACTGTTGGTGGGAATGCAGGCTGGTGCAGCCATTGTGGAAAACAGTATGGGGTTTCCTTAAAAAATTAAAAATGGAACTGCCTTTTGATCCAGCAATTCCACTACTTGGACTATACCCAAAGAATCCTGAAACACCAATTCATAAGAACCTATGCACACCTATGTTCATAGCAGCACTATTCACAATAGCCAAGTGCTGGAAACAGCCTAAGTGCCCATCAGTGGATGATTGGATCAAAAAACTTTGGTACATTTACACAATGGAATTCTATATAGCAGAAAGAAAGAAGGAACTTGTACCCTTTGCAACAACATGGATGGAACTGGAGAGTATTATGCTTAGTGAAATAAGCCAGTCAGTGAAGGACAAATATCATATG
>PVIW01007705.1:0-58486 GCA_004026585.1 Noctilio leporinus | reverse complement strand
GCCTTCAGTGGTCAGGAGAACAGGGTAGGGGGGAGGAAGAGATAGAGGCAAAGAAGGGGAGCAGCTTAGACAAGAACCTAGTATAAAGGAACCATGGACATGGACAACAGGTGGGATTGACTTTGAGGGGAATGGGTGGGTGGGGAGGGGGACAGAGGGGAGCAAAAAGGGGATGGATGTAATACAACAACAATAAAATTAAAAAAAAAAAAACAAAAAACCATTCTTCCTGCCTTACTTGTTTTGTATTTTTTCCCTGATACCCTGACCTCAGAGGGGAGGTGAGCATCTCATCTGCCTTATGTTTCCATGACCACAGGCTTGTATTGCTCCTGGAAACCGTTCCCAGTTGAGTAAGGTGCCTCCTCCCATCCCTAGCTGGACTGGGCCTGAGCCCAGGGTGGAGGGAAGAAGGAATAAAAGATCATCTAATGGGCATATGTTTTTTAAAGCAATTTCTGGAAAACATAAGAAAAATAAGTGCTATCATTTTCAAATAAAGCTGGAATTTCTTAAAGAGAAAAGAGCTCTGAATCCTTACTCCTAATGTCTTTTGGATACCTGAGGCCAAGAGTGACACCACAGGCAGACCAAGAGTTTGTAATTGCTTCCCATCTCTCACCACAGCCAGGGCAGCAGGGAGTCCATGGGAATGAGGACAGCTGTTAGAATCCATGTCTAATCTTGTGAGGTGGAGCCAGGGGGTGAGGGTGGAGCCCAGGTCAAGAAACTCCATCTAGTCTCTCATGTCACTGGGGTCAGAATCACATTGCACATCCACACCCAAGCAGTCATTGTAAGGCTATGCTTGCTGGAGGCACTCAGGGCCTCCATGCACCTTGGAAAAGTTAGAAGGTGGTGGGCAGCAGCTTCAAGGGGCAGCTAGACCATGCATGTGAGCCTGGGGAGTCAGAGGACAATAAGGAAGTCTCATCCCCCACTCCCTGAGTTTTTTCTTCTTCCCTCCCTTTCCCTTTTTCTCCCTCACCCTGCTTCTCTCCTCTTTCCCCCTTCCTTTCCTTCTTTCTTCCCTTGCCTCCTATCTTCCCACCTCTTGCTTCTTCTCTCTACTATCAGTGATAGATCGAGAGCAGTGTTCTGTATTACAAGGACCTTCTTCCTGGCTGGGTGACCCTGAGGGAAGCCTGCCATCAGCCTCAGGTCCCATCTGTGTAGTGGAACCAGATGGACAATCAGATGGTGCCTGCATGGCTGAGTTCCTCTACTCTTAGTAGTCATGTTGCACCATGAGTCATCTGTTTCTTTTAGTCTTGCAAACCCTGGTTTCCCCCAGACCCTAGCCAAGGCCCAGAGCTTCAGGGGGTCTTGAGCACACCTGAGCCATCACCCTCCTCTCCTATTCAGGCCTCCACAGCTCCCACTGCTAATGCCATGACCCTCACTCTTCTTTCTGGCAAACCAGCCACCACCTCAACCACCACCAACAACAACCACCTCCTCCTCCCTAGGAGGCAAGAGCCACAGCCCCCAGCCTGGCACAGTGACTCTGGCTGCCAGCGGTACACCAAGCCTTTCTGCATTCTGAACTCTGATGGTGGCATTGATCGTGGTCAAGGCCTGAACCCAGTCATGTGCCCTGTGAGGATGAGCCTGGCTTGCCCACTATGGAGCTGGGGACAATACAGCACAGCAGGGACCACCCCCTAACAGCCATCAAGTGAGAGCACTGGGAGGAGGACCTTTGGGCTCTCAAGCCCTGCCCTCAAACCATGAATTTAGCCACCTTCTGAGCCTCAGTTTCCTCATCTATAAATTGGATAATAGCACCTATTGGTTGGCTCATTGTAAGGGATACATGGAGGCTAGTACCCCCCACTCCAAGACTACAGGTGTGTCCTCCTCAGCATCCAGACCTGGGGATGTGGCTCCAACATGGGCTCTTCTTTGGAGGTTCAGAAAGTGAGACCATGTCTGAAGCCATGCAGCCACAGGGTGGGGACCAGCACCCTCTGCTCAGTTCTAACACCACTCTGGATCCAGAGGGTTCCTGGCAACTGAAAAATATTATCAACTAGGTGTTTCATCAACAAAAAGGACTTCTTTGGGGAAAAAAGAAAGATTTGAAACCCAATGCAAGCAGACATGGCAAGCCACTGGCACACACTGGCTTGCATGCCAACATGGAGAGGCACTTATTAAAGGGAAAAAGAAGTTAAGGAAAGGGGAAGTTAGAATCATAGAGCTTTATTATAAACATAGAGGTTTTCCATAGGGCTCCTTTAATTAGGGAGAGTGGGAAAATTCCACATATAAGCTCTAATTCCTTGCATAAGCTTGCCAACTGATTATGTTCATTTTAAAGATCCAGTCAGTTTTATCACTCCCTCGGCCTCAATACTCAAGGCTTCCCTGAGGGGTGTGTCACAAAGTAGGGCATGCAGTGGGAGGTGGGCTGCAAGCAGAGGCCACCATCAAGAACATTCACAGTATTAGTATTCTGCCAACAGCATGTGGGAGCTGTAGGCATCATGATGGTATGGATATTATGGAAGAGGTCGCCATGATGAAAAACATGTGCATCATGGGATGTACGCATCATATAAGTTGCGGTCATCACTGGGGACCATGGGCATCATGGGAGATGTGAGTATCATGAAAAAGGTGCAAATTATGGGATATGGGTATCATAAGAGATGTGGGCATTATAAGGGATGCAGACATTATGAGTGTTACACATAAGGGCTGTGAGCATTGTGAGGGATTTGGACATGGGAAATTTGGGCATCATAAAGAATGTAGGCTTTGTGGGGGATGTGGCATCAAGAATGATAGAGCATTGTAAAAAATGTGGGCATCATGGGGGATGTGGGGATCATGGGGGAGGTGAGGGTCATGGGGGAGATGAGGGCTACGGGGAGGTGAGGGTCATGGGGATGTAGGGATCATGGGAGATGGGGGTATCTGAAGGGTTATTGGTAACATGTGGGGTGATTTGGGGGGCATCAGGGGCCAAGTAAGTTAGGAGATAACCCTAGTCTTAAGACTGGCTGTTACTCTAAGCTGTTACTCTAAGCTGTCTAGCTTAGACAGGAGCCCTTGGTCCCAACTCAGTTCCTGGAATACAAGACCAGCAGCCTGGTGCTCTCCACCTTTCTCTTTTCCCATCTGCCTCCACTTCTGGGGAAGCTTTCAGGAGTACCAGGAGCCTGTCAACTTAGAAAGAACAGTTTCTGATTAGGGATCAAAAACATCAGTGTCTGTTTTTAAGACTCTTTTTCCTTTTGTGTCTTGTTATAAAATAAGATATGAAGTTATACACGTAGAACAGTACTTGACTAAGGCAAGTCTTCTAAAGAAAGCATTTTACTTCATTATCTAAAAAATAAACAGGTGGAGAAAGAGGCCAGCAGGCTTACAAGGGTGCCTTGTGCCCACAGGAGAAATCTTGTCAAGTCAGCAAAGGTATAAAAGGGGATGACTTCATCCTGTCACCCAGAGACCATAGCTAGGATTTCAGTGCTTCTTTTCTACATAAGTGGTTTGCAGCCTCATAATCATTTAATTTTGCAACCTCTTCCCCATCAGAGTGTAGTATGAGCTGTTAGGAGCTCCTACTACAAGCACTTGCTTGTATTGGTCACACAATATTCTGTCGTGGAGGAGTCTATATTTAAGTTGCTTAGAATATTTCATGACTTCACATAACACTATATGAAGTATATGTAAAGGTTTATCACATTAGAGTCTCAGAAGCAAGTTTATTTGGCTCAGAAAAATAAATAATTTAGGCTTTTGATACATATTATCAAACGTTTGTGAAGAAGAGTTGCTTTGTTTGCAACTGTCTTGTAGTAACTGTGGAAGTTTGGATATTCTTAGGTTTAAAACAAAAAAAGGTTTTTGTTTATTCCATAGGAAATGAACATTGTAAATCATACCTCAAAATGAATGTCTTTAGATCTGAAGTTATTTTATAGATAATAGATAGTAGCCATTTATACTTCTTTTGATTTCTATGGCAGGAACAATACTTAAAATATACCCAGTTACTATCTTGGCTCTGTATGTCTGGGTATGATTACATGACCAATTCTCATCCCCTTAATGTGACAGGAAGTAACCTGCTACTATATTGAAATACTATATTGGGTCCCTGGGTACTACTTGGGCAACAAGCAGGGAGCCCCCTACACACATCAGACATGCACAGGTAAGAAATAAACTTTAGTGTGATAGCCACCAAGATGCTGGGGTTTCTCTGCTTCCATAGCAGAGCTTGGCTTCTTAACCAAAATATTTACTGTTTCAGCTATCCGTTGCTGTGAAACAACTTACCCTAAAGCTTAGTGGCGTTAAAAGGAAATTATTTAATGTCTCTAGTAGTTTCTGTGGGCCAAGAATTTAGTAGTGACTCTGCAGGGTGGCTCTGGGTGGGGGTCTGTTATAAAGATGTGGATAAGGGCTGTGGTCTCTTCTGAAGGCTTGACTGGGACTAGGGGCCAGTGGTGCCAGCCACCAGCTCAGGGCCTCGCCTCCTCCCCATTCTGGGCTCTTTTCATGACACATTGCTGGCTCCCCAAAGCAAATGATTCGGTAAAGAAAGGCAGAAGCTGCAATGGGATGCATGACCTAGCCTCAAATGTCCCACACCATCACCTTGCTGTAATTTACTGGGCACAAAGACAGGCCCTGATTTATTGTGAGGGAGACTAAACAAGGGCATGAATGTGAAATTAAAGATCTTTATTACTAGCAACTGAGTTACTTCTTAACCTTTCCAAAACATTAGTAACATTGGTTTTAGCATATTAAAATTTTAATTATTGCTTAATTGTTCATTTTGGAGGGATGTTATAGGCAGAAAGAGTAGCACAGGTGGTGTACAAGCTGGGAAGGACAGGCATTTTCAGGGACACAGAAGTTACTTCCTGGAGTATGAAGCCATCTGCCCTCATCTTACTGAGAAGATGTCAGGTGAGACATAAATTCACATATTCACATCATGGGGAACAACTGAGTTCAGAGCATGAACATGATTCAGAGCATCCTTAACAGAGACTTAACCTGTATTTCCATGTTTCTATCCTGTCTCTCCTTCTCTCTGTCTCTACCTCTCTCTCTCTCTATTTACCCCTCTCCCTCTGTCTACCTGCCCCCATCCCTCTCCCTCTCTTCATCCCTCTACCCTCTCCTACTCTTTCTCCATCCCACCCCTATTTCCCCCTCAACCTTTCTCCCTCTCTTTCAAATAGTTTCTGCAGGAGAGGGATCAGGAGTTCCCCTGCCAGGGCAGAATGAGTAACTCACCATGGATACAGACAGGGTGCATAGTTTGGAGAAGGAATTAGAAAACTGACACCCTCCAGAGCAAAAGAGCCCAGCCCTCCTGGTGCTGTGTGAAAGACTGTTTCTGTCCTCTCCATGCTCATAGGGAGATCTGCCATCCAGCTGACAAATGCTCCTTTGTGTTGGACCAGTTTTCATCAACTGATGAGATGCTTTTAATGAGACCTGACTGCATACTGCCCTGGGCTCTACCCAGCACCAGGTCTGCCAGTCCAGGTGCTACTGGAGCTAGGGACAGGGGATGTAGCATTTGGGGTGTAGCATGCAGCCACCCCAGATTCTGCAGTCTCTGCACTGTACAGACAACATCCATGAGCCGCACAGGTAACTGGTCCCATGGACCTGGTCACACACAGATCCTGGGTCTTGGACCTGCCTTGAATATGTGCCCAGGAGTCTAGTGGCTCAGCCGTTGAGCCTTTGGGCTCAGCCAGCACCCGTTCCTATAGGCTGGAGTTAGCAGCTGTGGAAACAGACAGAATATCTCAGCTTCCAAATTCTTTCTATTGGCTTTAGCTAAAAGCAAGAAAGGAAACCAGAGGCCAGCCCACCATGCAGAATTCAAGGAAACTTGAAAGAGGCTGTTGAAACCATCATTTTCTGACTGAGAAGCGGAAACCAGGCAATACAGCCTGTGGCAGCAGCCAGAGGGCACAGAGCCAGTGAGAGTGAAACTGCCCTGCTTGCTGCCTGCCTGCTCTGCAGTGTCCTTAGCAAACAAGGCGCTCAAGGCCCTGATTTTCTACAACCACAATGGAGCCTTTACTGGGTGAGAGCAGTGCTCACACATCTGCTGGGCTGAACTTGCTCATACCTTGAGATATTTCAGGTGACATGACATCACCAGGTCTTCAGGGACTCAACCAACATGAACACCCTGTCGGCTGACCCAGGAGAGAATATCTTTTCAGGATTCTTCCCCTCACAGGTTTATGGCAGTAGAACAACTGAGCATGGTGCCTTTGCAGTGCAGCCACTTCCAATGCACCACATGGACAGGTCAGGGCTTCTTGTAGCAGAGGATAGGTGCTCCAGGCCGAATCTGCTCAGCACTGGGGTCTCTCAGTCAAATCCTTGACTTGACCCAAATTCCCATCTCTGGGGTTCACAGCGAGGTCCCCAGAACAACCTTACCAGCCTCCCTGGGACCTGGGCAGAAATGCAAGGGGTGGGCTGGCAAGCCACATCTCTCAGTGGTTCTGATGCTGACCCAACCAGAAGGGGGACAAAGACATCCCTTCAGATGGGGCTCTGTAGTGCCCCATAGGCCTGAGTGCCTACCACTGTCGCCTGCACCTGAAGCCCCTGCCCACCATAGGTCCCTGGAGCATTGTTTTCCTGGAGCCTGAGGGAGGCCACACTTCTCCAGGGAAAAAAGGAAAGTCCTTGAGTAGCCAAGCACTCCCATAGGTCTCATCATGAGGTGGCTCCCAGCAATCATCTCAGGAGGGTGGGTGGCTCAGGAGACCTATGTTCAATCTCAGCTCTGAGATCCTCAGTTTCTCAACATGCAATATGGATACAATACCCCATAATGAGATAGCATGCATCAAGGCCCCAGCCTGGGCCTCTGGGTGGCAGTGTCTCTACTTGGTCATAACCATGGGATCATGGTCATAACTCATAACCTTCAGGCAGACCCTGACAACAGGAGTGGAAAACATCCTGGAAGCTGTGGATGCCAAAGTAGATGTCCCCTGAGCTTCAGTGGGGGAGCAGTCCCCAGGTAGGGGCAGGAAAAGACTTTGGGATACACAAAGTTAAAGCCCTCAGGGGCATATGGGGGCTTCCTGAAGAAGACAATCCCCAGCTTGTAGAATAAAGAGGCTTTGGCCCTGGACAGGGGAAATAGGCAGAGATAGATGGTGGCTGGGTGTGCATAGATCCCACTTGTCACTCAACAACTATTCGTTGAGCAGGTGTGAAACTTTCAGACCCGATTTACTAAGGACAAGCTATGGCCTGCCCACAGGGCTTCCACAGTTGGCTCTTGGCCCAGCTGGCTCCCAGGTCGGGCCACAGCTAGCAGGCAATCTTTGGAAGGGGAAGGAGGTACCCAGACTAGACTGCCAGCAACTGCTGTTCACCAAACTACAGACCAATTGCCCACCAGGACTCCAGACGCCCGTGATTCTCACACAAACAAGAATGGTGCTTTCAGACTCTGACCAGGGCACATGGTGAGGGGGCCAAAGGCCACCGCAGGCAGGTGGTCTGCAATGTGGTGGTAAGAAGGAGCTTGCCACAAGGCCTGGGGACCAGTGGGCAAAATGCAAAGGCCCTGAGGTAAACAGGAGTCCTTGGAACAAAAAGAGCAATGGGGAGGATGAGGGAGAGGAGGAGGTAGCATCAGGAGAAAGGACTTTTGAAAGAAGACTTCAGACGGATTTAAGCAGGCCAGTAACTGCCTGATTTACTTTTCAAAAATAGGATGGGGGGGGGGGGGTTTCAATCTACTGTATGTTTTGTATTTAAAGAAGAAAATCTATTTATTAATGATAATTACAACACATGAAAAATAGGATTGAGATTAGCTGTGGGTATCAGAAAAAATTACAGCACCCTCAAAACAAGATAGACTCGGTGGGGATTTTTTTGTTTGTTTGTTTGTTTGTTGTTGTTTCATTAGATTTTATTTATTTATTTTAGAAAGGGGGGAAGGATGGGAGAAAGAGAAGCAGAGAAACATTAATGGAACAGAGATACATCCATCAGTAGGGCAACCCAGGCATATGTTCTGACCGGGAATTGAACCAACAACTTTTGAGTTTGCAGGCCAGCAAGCCACACCAGCCACAGATTTTTATTTATTTTTTTAAAGATTTTATTTCATTATTTTTAGAAAGAGGGGAAGGGAGAGAGGCAGAGAGGGAGAGAGACATTAGTGTGTGGTTGCTTTTCACCTGCCTCCAGCCACAGACCTGACTGGAAACCTGGTTTGCAACCTTGTTATGTTGCCCTGGCTGGGGAATCGAACCTGTGACCTTTGGGTTGGCAGGCTGGCACCCTATCCACTGTGCTACCAGCCAGGGCTCACAGATTTTTTAAAAAAATTACATTAAGAAGCTTTGAAGACCTGGCTGGTGGCTCAGTAGAAAGGCACCAGCCTGCAAACCCGAAGGTCACTGGTTCAATCCCCATTCAGGGCACATAAACAGGTTGCAAGCCAGATCTACAACCAGGTCTGTAGCTGGAGACAGGTGAAAGGTAACCATACATTTGATATTTCTCTCCCTCTCTGCCTCCCTCTCAACCCCTCTCTCTAAAAATAATAAATAAAATCTTTAAAAAAAATTTTTGAGGTGGGCAACCCAAAAAGGGCCTGGGCTCAGTGCTCCAAGCATTGGAGAAACAACCCACTCTGTCTTTGGCCCTGCTGTGTGAGACTCCCAGGTGCACATTCTCCTCCTGGTCCAGTATAGCTGCTATAGTTCAGGCCATTACATCCATATTCCAGGCAGCAGGAAGGAGGAAGTAATGGCACACTCCCTTCCATCATTAGGATGTAGCCCACAGGCACACCCAGCTGTAGGACAGGTTGGGAAATGTAGGTCCTATTCTGGGAAACCATCTACTAAGCTAAAATCAGGAGTCTGTGACTGAGGGCAAAGGGGAGAACCACTAGTTGGGCTGAATACTGTCCCTGCCACCACTGCTCTAACTGCTGGGGACAGATGCCAGTAGATGACAAGTGGAGTCAGTTGATCCCACCCCAGGGAGCAACGGATGTACAAACAAGCAGGACATAAGTGAGTCAGGACTCCTCCCTTTTCTTTCCCTACAGTAAGTCGGTTTTCCCCAAGCCAGCTGGCTGCCTCACTTCTTCTGATGTTGGTTGCAAGGCATTTCAGAACATTATGGGCATAACTCAGTACCTCATTCACTTTGTTTCTGAGATTCAGGGCCTTCCAGGGCCAGCTGTTCCTTTCCATGGGCCTTGGGCATGTCAAGTCTTGCCGGGGGCCCATTTGAGACAGTGCACACACCTGCACAGGTATCCACCTCACAGTACCTGGCCTATTATCATGCTTAATTTAGGCATTTTTGTGTAACATTGGTAGCACACCCTCTTCTATCTTTAAAGTAGGGGTGATGGTACAGCACCTCCTCACAGGACAGGCCTCCTTCCTTTGAGGTGGCAACTTTCCCCCAATTCCCATTATGTGCACCCACCTGGTCAGAGCAGTAGTTCCTGAAAGCATGTGACAGAAGCAAAGAGCCCTGGCCCACCCCACTGCTATGTAACTGTCATCTGGTGGGGGCACCTGGTGGGCAGCTACCAGCTCTCAGGGAGAACTTCTGCCCTAGGCAGGCTGAGCTCCATGGCAGTTGGTATGTGTGGGCCGTCCTAAGCCGGGAGTGGCAGTGCTGCAGCTGGGCCAGGGCCTTGCACAGTCCTGTCTCCTTTAGCCCAGGATGCCAGGAGCAGGCCTCGACATCTTCCAGCGTTGCTTTCATCCCTGTTCCACTCCTGCCTCTCAGAATTGGAGAGGGACAGGACCTAGGCCACTTTCAAAGGCCCCCGTTCATATAGGCTGTCTAAACGCACATCCCCCCTGACCCAAGATGCCACATTCATGCTTTCCCCTAGGGTAATGCTTATCCCCAGATGCTGGGAACACTGTGGGGTGGGGGTAGGGGAAGCAGACAGTGGGGTCGTGTCCCTCCTGACAAGAAGTGTCACCTCTGAGGCCTGTTTCAGACATGCCACAGGATGAAACTGCCTGCTCAAAGGGGCAGTGTGAGGAGGGGGCTGGGCTGAGGCTTCTGTCTCCCTCACATCAGCTAGGTGACTTCATCTTCATGGCACCCCAATTCTACAGACAGGAAGCACATCCCTAGTCACACAGCTCAGAAGAGGCATGTAAACTTTACACAACGTTGTGTGTGCATGCTCATTCATCTTCGTGCATCTGCATGTGTGCGCAAGTGGCACATGTGTCCTCCCCGATGTCCCTGTGTCCTTCTGTTGGAATACAGCTGGCTGGCCCACACCCTGTCTGGAACATTCCCCAATGGTCTGTTCCCCATGGACCCTCACTTACTTCAGTATCTGGGAACTGGGAACCTTGGATGCTCATGCCAGTCTCTCCAGGACAGTTTGAAAGTGGGGACACATGGTGGGCACTGGCCCTTCCAGGCTATCCTGGAAACAGTCTGAGAAGCAGACATTTCAGGGGAAAATGAGGATGACAAAGGGAGGGAAAGTCTGTCTCTGAGGATACAAGTCAGAGCTGGCAGGCCTGGAGGATGAGACCTTACCAAGGTCTTACCACACCCAGACCCTGGGAAGGTGGCGTGCCCACCAGGCCCCACAGTCAGTACAGAGCAGGGTGACAAAACCAGATATGAATGCCCAGTTATTCCACCACGATTGTTGTTGGCCTTCTCCTTCTGAACACAGGGAATAATGAACCTTAGATTGGAATTCTCCTGAGACCCACAGGACAGATGTCCTCAGAATAGGAGACCAGGCACCTCAGAACTTTCCCCCCAAAGCCCACCGAGACACGCTCAGTGCAGGACAGGTAGGGATCAGAGGCTCCTCAGGCCCTCTTCTCATTCTCAACCCCCGACTCCCTCACCTGGGGCCTCCCACTCAACCTCAGGGTCCTCTCCCTCACCCTTCCAGGAGCCAGCGCTGCCCCCAGGATGGGAATTAGTTTCCTATGGCTGGGGGATGGGCAAGTGCTTTTTGTGTGAATGGTGCCCAGGCATGCCCAGGCTCCTAGGCACCACCATTTCCTGTTCATGGCCACCGCTGAGGCAGGACCAAGGAAGTGACCACCTCTCTGAGCCTCAGTTTCCATAGCTGTGAAATAGGCTGACAGCAGCTCCTCCTTCATGGGATGGCCATGCATGGGTAGAGCCAACACCCCACTGGGAAGTACTGCCATGGGAGGGGGTACTGCCTACACCTGCCCACCATGGAGGCCTGGCAGTTGAGCTGTGGGCTGTGGAATGTTAGGACTGTAGTCAGGATGAGCTCCCAGAGTGACCCCCCACATACCTTGGACCTCAGGCTCCCTAGATGAGCAGAGTGCTGAGGGATCAGATCCAAATGCCCCCGAGAGCAGCTGAGGAACCAGCCATGTCATACAGCAGCAGGGGCCCAGCTGGGGTTTGACCCAACCACAGGTGCATGGAAGTGCCAGTGGGTCAGGGAGAAGCTTGACCAGGATTTAGTAGATGACCCATTTCCTGGTAAATTCCCACTGTGACTTACGTTTTCCATGCCTTCTGTTGCACTCACAAAACACCACCTCCCCAGCAGAAATGAGGCACAGGGAAGGGGGAGGCAAAAAATCACAGCCTGGAGTGTGGAGAGCAATCAATCATACATGGGGAAGGCCAGCACTGGGTTCCAGCACCGATGGATGCCTGCTTGTGGGCCAGGCAGACTGCAGGGGCAAATGTCCACTACTTAGACAGCCACACAAGCTCCCCAGGAGTTCTGAGCTTGGCCTCCTGGGGCCATCTCCAGCTTTGCCTAGATTTCTTCCTCTGTCAAATGAGGGGGGATCACCTGCTTCCCAGGGAGAGAATCAATGCACGTGGTTTCAGCAATGCTATCCTACCCCACCTCGCCTCTGCCCCACAAGCACAGCTCCAGCTGCCTTATTGCATCTCCAGAGCCTAGGACAGGGCCTGGCATACAGCAGGCACTCCATGATGACATGTGAATGAACGCACCCTCAGCAGCGGCTGGGCCAGGGCTTAGAGGGCCTAACTCCTTGCTTTGGCACTGCTGCTTACCCTTTCTGATCTTCAGTTTATGGTTTTGTGCTAAGAGTACCACAATTTCCCTTTCACAGATGGTTTAGTTGATCCACAGAGAGGTTCAGCCACCTGCCTGAGCTCACACACCTACTGGCAGTGGTTCAGGGTCAGAGTCCCGCAGCCTGGCCCCAGCAGGCTGACAGGGACCATGGCACCTCCCCGGGGCCGCTAAGAAGATCAAGGGCTTCCTTGGCGCTGCTCAGGGCACACTAGGGGAAAGGGGGGTTTTAGTGCAAACATCAGCGGACACAGTGGGAAAAGGCAAAAGTCAGGGGCTCCACCTGGAAGGGGTCAAAAGCAGCTGTGCCTGGGAGCCCAGTAAGGGACAGGACACAGTGGCCCCACCTTGAAGTACCAAACCTGGGAATGGCTAGGCTCCTCGCGCTCGCCTTGGAGGCCTGCGTTCTGGGAAACGAGGCTCAACTAACCTCGTAGGACTGAAGGAGCCAACGGCCCTGGCTGCCCCGGCTCGCTGGACAAAGGGCGCCACCCCATGCAAAGGGGTCCTGCCTACCACCTGGGGACAGGCTGAGGACACCGAGACCTCCTTGGGGCAGGGGGTGGGGTGATGGGAGAGCGCGCGGAGGCTTTCTTGTCCAGTTTCCCGGCCGGGAAGGTCAAGGCTCAGAGGCTGGAAGCCCAGAGTCAGGGTACACATACAGACGGACTTGACGCACTGTGTGCCGGGCAGGCCCCCAGGGTTTGTCGCGACAGTGGCGCCTGCTAGCCTTCCTTCATGGGGCTCCCAGCAGTTCGTGAAGGGGCCAAGATCTTGGCCTCATTTTATGGATTAAAGTGTCCACGCCAGCGCAGAGTGGGACGTGGCTCTCGCAAGACCACCTGAGGTCGAAGCCTGAGGAGTTAGGACGCGTAGTGGGGTGCTCACTAAGACAGGGTGGAGTCCTTGGTGTCCCTGAGCCGGGCCTCCAGGGCCAGCGCCAGCAGCGCCAGCGCCAGGGCCCGCCAGGGCAGGGGCGGAGCCTAGGACTTCGGCGCTGCGCTGGGAGGGCTGGAGCGGGCGGGGGCGGCCCCAGAGAGGTCGGGGGCGGGCCGAGGCGGACGAGGTCCCCGGGCTGGCCCGCACCCGTGACCCGCGGCGGAGGAGCAAGGCGGCCCTGGCGGCCGCACACCATGGACTCTCTCCGGAACGAGTACGAGCTCAACGGCGACCTGCGCCCGGACTCGCCCCGTTCCCCGGACGCCTTGGTAAGCCCCCGCCCCGCTGTAAGGTCTTGACTGGCGCCCGCCGTCTACCTCTGTGGGCTTCTCGCCGCCCGCTGCGCGCGGCGTCCGCACTGTAGTTTTGGGGGGATCGCCTCGCTCAATGCACCCTGCACCTCACTCGCACTCTCAGGGGCCTGAATAGTTGGCCCGGGGCTCCGACCACTCCGGCAAGTGACCCGGGGCGCGGGGCTGGGGGCTGGCGGGCTGCTGTGTCGGCCGGGCCAGTCAGTGCCCACGACTTCCCAAGACCCGGTCTTTCTCCGCCCAGCGCCACCCTCTCTAACTTCCAGTCGCCACTTATCCTCCCACTGCGCGCCTGCGTGGGTGGGGAGTACCCCAGTCTCTGGGCCCTAGGCCAGCAGCGGGCAGACAGTTACATCACTCAGGATGTCCACCGCGACCTTACAAGTCTGGTGCATGCCTTGATGGGGATCTGGGGGCCACTGTGGCCCCACTTCTCTCCTTCTGCAGCCGCCTGAGACCTGTGTGTTGTCTGCCCTGAGAATCAGGGAGTGTGGTGGGCACCAGTCAAGAGCTGGCAGGTGTCCTACCCCCACATTAGAACTGCTGCCTTCCCACCTCTGGGTCCCCTCCTGCTGCTGGGCAATGCCTGAGAGGTGATCTGCCACTTCCCCGGCGCCTGATTGTGAAGTAGTCCTGGGCACAGCCCTCTATTTGGTTGACTTTGGACATTCTTTCAGTTTCTCACCCCCTGGTGCTGGGGTCAGGGCCAGTGGCAGCTCAGCAGTGTGAACCTGATGGGGCCAGAGATGGCAATGCCCAGGTGTGGGTGACCAGGTTGGGGAAAGGAAGAGGATCATGTGGGGCATGCAAGGTCCCAGATGGCTTGAGCCCCTGGTCCCAAACGATAATCATCTCCATCCTTCTCCTTAGTCAGCCTTTCCAGCGCCCCAGCCACCTTGCTGGCCCTTCAGTAAAGCCTGACAATCCTAGGGTGGCCCAGGATGTTTGTCCTAGGTTAAAGGTGGGAAAACTGAGGACTGAGAGGAGTCCACATGTGCCCCTGCCCTGGCATGTGCACACTGGAACGAGGACTGTGCATGCTTGGGGTGGCTGCTTACCTTCACTGGGCCTTCTGTCCATGGCCTGAAAAGGAAGAACAAATGACCACTGCCTGCCTTCAGGAAGTGGGGGGAGCTGGTCAGGTAATAAATATGGCACACATGGGTTGGAAGTAGGTTTGAAAGGGAGGGATCCTGCTAACCTCCCAGCCTTGGCTGCCCCCTTCACTGTTCTGCTCTCCTCATGCAATGGGGAGCACTGCATTGGCTCTGAGATGGGTGGTGGGAGTGGCACTGCGCCCTGCAAGCAGAGCAGACAGAGCAGCCCCTGCCAAAGTGCTGAATTCTCAGGGGCTGGTGTGATGGCTGTGGGTGTGCACGTGCTGGGCTCTGGAGGACTGAAGTGGAGTGCAGGTGTGGCCTCTCACCATGTTGGGGAGGGCATTGCAAGGAGGGGAAGCAGGGAGAGAAAGGCCCAGAGGCTGGGCCACCCACCACATTGGGGCCGGAGAGGAGGTGTGATAGGAGGTCAGGCCCTGCTGGGAGCCTGTGTGAGAGTAGACACGTCTGGCTGTCTTCAGTCATAGGCAGGGAGGCCCCTGGAGGGGTGGCCAACATCAAGGCCACTTGGCTTACTCAGGCCTATACAACACCCTGCCCCAGTCTCTTCCCTTTCCTTCCCACCCTAAGGACTTGCCTTATTGTATCCAAGGCACATCACTCTGTACCTTAGTTTCTCATCTATGAAATGGGGTGGTAGCAGGGCATTTCTCAAAGGCCATTGGGAGAACTAAAGAAGCTAATGTGTGAAGTGCCACAACTAGCCAGGGGCACTATGTCATTAATATCCCCACCTGCCTCATGGACCCTCTCTTGGTGAGGATCCCTGGCAGCACATTCACAGGAAGGATCCTTGGACAAGCATGACCCTACCCTACATCTCTCCTGGCTCTTCTCAGGCCTTCCCTCCAAGTGGCCCTGCCAGAATCTGAGCCTCAGGCACCTGTCTGAGGGGGGAAGAAAGGCATGCTGGGAAGAAGGATCAACCAGGATGTTTTCAGGGAATCCTGGATGGTGGGGTGGGCAGGTGGTGTCCCCAGTGTGCTCCTGACCATGGGAACACAAGCTAGAAGTCCTGGCCTTACTGTGCAACCATGGACAAGTGCAGACCCAATCCAGCCTCAGTTTTCTCTTCCATGAAGTGGGATGGCCTGGCTCACCTTCCCACAGGACCACCCGATACAGGGGAGTCACACACGTAACCTATGGGCAGAAAAGCTCCTCTGGGCCTAGGCAGTGGGGAGATCCGCAAATGTCCTTCTCCATGTGGTCAGGCTCCCACAGCCCTCACATAGGTCCATCTGCCCGGGGTTCCCCTGCAAGTGAGTTGGTGTCTTTAAGTCAATTCACTTTCCCAGCTGGCAGGGGGAATGATAAGTGTCCATTTCATTGTGAAAGTGGCGCGCAACTGTGTCATGCCCTGGGTGGTTTGATTTGGGAGTAGCTGTGTTGGACCCCGCAGCAGATCCTGGGATTGTGGCCAGATGAGGACATAGCAGGGAGGTGGTGGGACAGGGTAGGAACAAGGCTCCAGAGGCTACATCTGGGCCATGCACAGCCTGAGCTGCTGGGGGAACTTTGCTCTTCTCACTTCTGCTTTTCCAGCAGATCCTCAGGCTGACAGGGTCCTGACCAAGTTCTAAAAGGTGACTCTTATGTGATCATAGGTCACTGGGGGCCAGTGCTGATTCCACAGGAAGTGGGTGTGCCCAGCCCTTAGCCCAGCTGCCACCGGGAACATCCTCCATCCCCCACCAAACTTCCTGCATGAAGCAGGCCTCTTGGCTGGCCAAGTGGAGACATTTTGGGGGTGGTATAGGCCTACGTGGCCCCAGGCAGGTGCCTTTGCACAGTCTGTGCAGTGGGCACAATGGCAGCTTAAGCTCTGGTGGGTATGACAAGGGACACTCAGCCCCTGCAGAGACAGTTTGGTGCTCAGTTCTCACCCTAGAGGAAAGGACACCAGAGCCTCCATGTACCCTGGTGCTGACAGAGCCCAAGGGGTAGGGGTCCCTGAGCAGGATGGGCTTCAGTTCCAATTCAGCAACTGGAATTGAACACCTAGGACCTGACCCAGTGCCACTTGGCTCACATAGTCCTATTTTCCAGACTTGTTCTTTTTCTTCCTTGTTATAGGCTTGTTTTATAGAGTTATTTAATTTACTGGTGTGGTTCATTTGGGAAGCTGTCTCAAAGCTGTGATGGCTGGGTGGCGAGGAGGAGGACCATCTAACCCTGCCCCCAGCCATCTGTGCTCTCACCAGCCACCAGTCCTCTGAGCCCCTCATTCAATTTCCTGTCAGCTGCTTTCAGATATGAGGAAACTGAGACATGGGACAGTCACCCTCAGGTCTTTGGTGTGGTGGGATATAAGGATAATAGAGGGGAGGTGCCAATAGCAGCCCCATCTAGCTCCGAGGAAGCTAGTTGATGCACCTCATAGATCTGCTGGGGTCCTTGGTCTTTCAGCAAACATGAAAATGGACTCTGGGAAGACAGATGGAACTTCCCATGCAGTCTCCTTGTTCCATAATGTACTCAGAACTTGGGGGCCCATGACAGAGTGAAGGTCAGGCAGAATTCGAGTGAGCCAGTAACCAAACCCCTCTGGTTCTACAGGACCTCAGTGGGCCTCAGCCCTGGCCTGGCCTGGCCCGATCTCCTAGGAGAGCAGAGGGTGTGGGAGCAGAGGACTCAGGTTGGGCCAGACAGCCTGGGGCTGGCTGGCACCTCAGGCAGTGCCCCATCTCCTCCCATTCAAGCCTGGGTCGGACCAGAGCATACCTTACACTGACTAGAACTGGGTACCCACGGTGCCTCAGACCTGGATTCAAATCAAGTCCTAGTTTCCCTCCCTCCCGACTGAGGACACCCAGCAGTATGTTCTGGTCCAAGTGGCCTGGGTCCCTACGAGCTGCCTGTGAAGAGCAGCCACCAGACCCTCTGTCTGCAGAAGGTGGGTGGCCCTGCGTGGAGTCAGGCCCTTCCCTCCAACAGTCTGTCCTGGCTTTTAGGGGAAAAATCTGGTAGCCCAGTTCCTGAGACCATAGTTGACACTTTGGAAAGTCCAAGCAACACATTAACCAGGGCGTTTGTTCCTGCACTGCTTGGGTCACGGCAGAGGTCTTGGTGGGAGGCTCCTGGGGTGGCTCCTGGAAGCTGGATAGCCAGGCCACAGGCTCCAGGCCTGCAGGGCGTGGTTTGCAAAACAAGCAGCCTCCTTGTGGAGCACCTGTGCAGTGATCACCTCCACGGCCCAGAGCCCCCCCAATAGACCAGGATCCTTCCCCGGGGTGGATATGATGCTATGCCTCATACTGGGCAGCCCTGGGCTTTGTGGCAGGTGGGTGGGGTTTGAGTTCTGATCCATCCCTCCCTCTCAGTGTCCCTGGCAGGCCCCTGAGCCTCAGTCTCCCACTCTGTAGAAGGGAAGAATCATACTTCCTCTCAGGGTTGTGGGAGAACTCAGTGGGTGGCAGAGCCTCCCAGAGTGTCGCCCAGAGAGGACAGATGCGAAACCAAAACCAGGTCCTTCCCTCAAAGGAGGAGCATGTGATCAAGGCCATACAGCCAGGCTGTCATGAGCCAGGGTTTGACTGGGGCCCCGTGGTGTGCTGCCCTTATCACTGCACAGGTTGAACAGGAAGCAGATGGCCGAGCGGGCAGGAAGCACCCTCCAGCAAGAGGGGTGAGGGCCAGGGCTCTGCAGCAGCCTGAACCCCAGAGCACCCTGGGGCACCTGCGCTGTGACCCCCTTGCAGACATGAATGGCTGAGGCCTAGAGGAGACTGGGTGTCCTTAGGTCACACAGCTGGAGCCTGGGCAAGGGAAACTTAAGCACTTAAGCATGCTCAACCCCACGGGGTAACCCCTGACCCAAGCCCCCTCCATGGGGCCTGAGGAGGCTGGTGTCAGCCACCAGAGATTCTGAGCCCCAGGGACAAATCCTCATGCTGCCCTCACTTGCTATTGGCTTTGGACAAAGGTCTTCACCCTACCCTCAGTAAGTGGGTATGAGGTCAGGGAGTCTCCCTGGAGGAGGGCACCCAACTGAAAGGTGGATAAGATGGTAGGCTATGCCCAGGGCTCCCAGGACAGAGGACAGCAGGGACACAGGCTCTCCATGCTGGAGACGCTGCCCCTAACACTGTCATTCTATATATGAATGTCCATGTAGCTACATAGTTATAAAATATTAAAATGGTTCAGGAGAGCTCAGAATAAAAAGGAATTATTCCTCCTGCCCAGGGGCCACCAAAGTTAGCCTGGGCATATACTTGTGTGTGGGTATGTTTATTTATGCATTGTACATGTATCTATGTAATATATGTATGTGTATATTTATATATGTATGTTAATACTTGTGTGTGTCCACATGTGTATATATCTATCACACATAGGCTCATGTGTGTTTGTTTTGTGTGTATTCATGATTGTATGTTTACATATTTGTACACATGTTGCCTATATAAGTGTGGATATGGGTATATAAATCCATGTGTGTACGTATATGGCCCACAAGAAGGAGGGGACCCTTTGTAAAGTCTGCACCTGCTTTTTCTCTAGGGTTGGAGACTGGGATGAGCATTGAGGTGGCTCCTAGTGAGGGTGCTTTGGCAGGCACTTTTGGCTTATGAAACAAAGGAGCACACATCTACTTCAGGCCAGTGCCTCCCATGCACCCACCCCCAGAGGAGCATACATGTGACTGGGTGTGGAGCTAGAGGACAGCCTCATGCGGCGGGTGGGGAGCATAGGCCCTTGGGCAGTAGGTAGGCTGTGCCCAGGTCCTGGTGTAGGGGGAGCAAACCTGATGGAGCCAGGGCCTGAGATATAGCCACCGTCCCCCTCCAAGCTGTGAGTGCAGCTGGAGACCTGGTTAGGGAGGCAAAGGGCAGACCCACACAGAGAGTGACTAGGGAGATCCAGTGAGGCTTGGCTGTGTGAGAGAGCCGGGCTGGAACCTGGAGGACTTTCCTGTGTGCCTCTGAGTCTCGAATTTTAAATCAACTGAATTTGCTCCTTCAGAGTCACTCACATGAGGGGAAGTGGGACAGTAGCAAAGCTACCTGTGTTCTGTGTGCCCATCCTCCCTTCCTCCCAAACATGTTATTCTAGATTAAATTTAAACTTAAGCCCTGGCTGGTGGCATAGCAGATAAGGCACCGGCCTGTGAGCTGAAAGGTCACTGGTTCGATTCCTAGCCAGGGCACATAACCAGGTCGCAAGCTAGATCTCCAGCCAGGTACGTGGCTGGAGGCAGGTGAAAAGCAACCATACATTGATGTCTCTCTCCCCCTCTGCCTCTCTCCCTTCCCTTCTCTCTTAAAAAAATAGTAAAATAAAATAGTTAAAAAAAACAAACTTTAAGACGCATTATAAAAGTGAGGCCCACCCTTCTGTAGGACTATGTTTTCCAGGGTGAAATTTCCAGCTGCAGAAAGTGAAGGTGGACTGAGCGTCATGTGGCCCTTCCTACCACTCACCTCCCAGTCCCCATCTTTCATGAACCTAGAAACAGGATCACCTGGGTGGCCCCAGGAGGCCACCTGCTGACCAATCCCCCAGGAGGCCACAGTTCCAGCCTGGCAGCTCAGGGTTCCTGTGGACAAAGAGCCAGGCCCAGGGGCACGAATTTGTCCTGGGGAGTGGGGAGAGGCCCAGTCAGAGGCAGTCTGATATCACCCTGAGGTGGGCTGACCAGGAGGGCACCCAGTGGCAGAAAACCTGCCCTAAGGCAGGGGTGTTCTCAGGCAGATGTGAGGTAGGAGGGGTCAGGACCTGAGAACTGTTTTATGTGGCCTTGAACCTGAGGGCCAAACACGTGCAGGAGCTCCTTTGCAGCCTGTGTCTGTCACCAATGCTGCACTGTAAGGGTGGTTTCAGTGAAGTGTTCTTATCACAAATCTGAGTAAATAAATGGGACAGGAGCAGATGTATAGGGGCCTGGATGCTGGGAATGGTGTCACACATGGACACTTACCTCCAAATTCTTCAAGTTGTCCACATTAAATATGTAGAACTTTTTTAATGTCAATCAGACCTCAATACAGTGGTTTAAATGTTTTTAAGCTCAACTGTGGCATAGAATGCTGAGGAATCTATTGAGCTCCTGCTCACTTGGGAGGTGGTTTGGGCAGAGAAGGCTTGTTTCACAGTGTGGCAAGTGTGCAGGGATCAAGAATCCAGCTCCCACCCTGAAAGGCACTTCTGCCCAGGCATCAACACCCACCCAGACCTGGGGGTTGGGCGGGACCACCAAGGGCAGGGGTATCTAGAGAAAGCTGCCAGACCCCACTGTGGCAAGCAGTCACCGGTGGCAATTTCCAGTCCAAAATGAATGTGCTGAGGTTGTATTTGTGTTCCGTCCTCTTCCATGACCCAGTTCCTAGGGAGGGCCTTGCAGAGGCTGCACAACCTTCTCTTGGCCTCTTGTTCTGTTCATCAGCACATCCCTCTCGAGCTTCATCTGGTCCCATACCTGCAGGCCATCAGCCCCTACTTCCCTGCCCATTCTGAGAGGAGACTTGGGTGGAGATCTGAGATGGATGGGCACAAGGCTGCAGCTCCTGTCTCTTCACCCTGACCAACCAACTGACTGCCCCCTCCCCACAGCCATCCCGCTGGGGCAGGAACCAGCCCATCAACGTGAACCATTATGCTAACAAGAAGAGTGCTGCCGAGAGCATGCTGGACATCGCGCTGCTGATGGCCAATGCCTCTCAGCTGAAGGCTGTCATCGACCAGGGCCCCGGCTTCGCCTTCTTTGTCCCCCTTGTGGTCCTCATCTCCATCTCCCTTGTACTGCAAATCAGCGTGGGCGTGCTGCTCATCTTCCTGGGTAAGTGCCTAGAGTGAGACTGGTGCTGAGAGGTCCCTGCAGCTCCTCCCCATGCCTAGTTAGTTCTCCCTCCTAGGATAGGGTGCTTACCACCTGACACCTTCTGAGCATGGAGCCCCCGTAGAGCTGCACAGGGTGGGGGGCAGTCACTCCTGTTTGGCCATGAAGTCGAGGATGTGGTTGTATCCTTCTAACGCCCCCAAATGGAGGGTGAAGAAAAATATCATGAACATATTGAGAGTTGACACGTATTGGGTGCCTACCATGTACTCTCTAGTTCTTACAATGGTCTGCAGGGACGAGATAGTGGTCCCAGGACCCTTGTCCCCCCAGGTGAAGGTCATGGCTAGGAGCAGCGAGGGCTCCAGGATTGCCTCAACCTCTTTCTGGCTGTGTGACCTCAGGTAGGTCACTTGACCTCCTGGCCTCGGCTTCCCTGCCAATAAACTGGATGTAAAGACAGGGCCTTGGGTACATGTAATCACTAGATTACCACACACAGGACCCTCAAAATGTGCCTGCCTGTGTGTGCTCAGCACATTGTGCCTTAAAATCCAAACCTGGGCCTTGGATTGGCTCCTCCAACTCAGTGACCATAGGTGCTAAACCCCTCTGAGCTTCCATCCAGCTGACTTCCCAGTCCAGGCCCATTGCCACTGGTATGTTAAAGCAAGCATGTCTCTCTGATGGACAGAATGGGCCCTGAAGCACTGCTCCACCCCAGCGTTGGACCCAGTGCAGTGTCCATACCTTCTCTCCCACAGTCAGGTATGACCTCAACAACCCAGCCAAGCATGCCAAGCTGGACTTCTTGAACAACCTGGCCACCGGCTTGGTCTTCATCATCGTTGTGGTTAATATCTTCATTACTGCCTTTGGCGTCCAGAAGCCTGTATTGAACATGGCACCCCAGCAGTAGGGCTCAGGTGAGTTGTGAGGACCAGCCAGGGCATTCCACCCCACGAGATCCTGCTGGCTGCAGACCCCATGAGCAGGCCTGGGAGCTTGGGGCCTTTCAAACAGAGCCCCCTGGACTTTGTGTCTGTTTCTGCTTGGGTTTCGTGGGGTGGATGCCCTGGCTGCACATTCCCACACTACACTCAGCCCTCCTCTTTGCTCACAGAGGCTCAGCACCTCCCAAAGTTGCCTCACTGGGGAGCAGGAGCCAAGGGAGGGCAGGTGATCCTCATAGTGTGCTCCACAAAGCAGTCCCTACTATGTGGAGCCAGGGGTCTCGGACAGAAGCACCCTGAATGTCACAAGGGCAGATAGAGAAGATCAGCAGAATTCAACACTCACTGAGCTCAGTGCAGTATCATTGACCAGGCCTTGCATTTGGGACCCTAGCAGGGTCCATGTGGCCAGTGGCCCAGTTGTCCTGCCTAAGGCCTGCCCCAGAGGAAGGGTAGATATCACTAACAGAGAACTGTCTATCCATGAGGGTTGTCCCATGGCAGAAAGGGAAACCCACAGAACCATCTGAAAGCCAGCTTACCCCCTCATTCATGGCATGACAGCCAGATCACTTATTGATCACCCAACATATGCCCCAAACATACCCTAACTCTTCCCAAGCATCAGTACCATGGCATGATCCCCCTACCAGCCCCTGCTGTCTGGGGTCACCCAGCAAAGTGTACTGGGGCCAGGCCACTAAATCCTCAAAGTGACCCAAGAGGGGAAACCGAGGCTTACATAGATCAGAATTGGGCTCTTCTGGAGTCAGAGTGGTCCAGACACTTGGGGGGCTGGTCACAGAATGTATTACTAAGGTAGGATCACCAGGATGGCACCAGGGCTTCAGTGGCCTGGGCTATCCTCACAGCTCTCCTCTCCTTTGCAGGTGGCCTACATTGTGCTTGGCTATAGCCTCACAGACCCCAGAAGTTGCCTCACCCTTGGGGCCCACCTGTCTGCATGCAGCACTCCCTGAAACCACCAGAGCCAGGACTGGACTAGAGGACACTTGGGCCAGTGTGAGGCCTGCTCTGTTCTTGGCTGCTCTTCCTCCTGGAGCAGGGACAACGAGGCCCAGCGAGGCTCCAAGGGCGGAACTGAAGGTCCCCAAGAAGGGTCACAGCTTCACAGACACACAACAGGCCTGAGGACAGGCAGCGAGTGGCCAGGGCCAGCCTTAGTCTCAGGATGTTTCCAAAGGGACAAGGAGATGTCCCCCTCAGCCAATGTAACCTTTGGGAGACCCATGGCCTCTGTCCCTCCTGACCTGGGCCCCAGCCAAAATTGTGGGCCCTGTACACACCACTAGTGATTGGGTAGTAGGGCCCAAGCCCCACTTTTCTAAGCGCAAATAACCAATAAAATGGATGCTTCTCCTGTGAAGCTTCCAGCACCACTGTCCTTGCCCTGCAGTGCGCCCTGAGTCCTACCCTGTGCTGGCCTCCCTACTCACCCCAGAGCTGCCATGCTTGCACCTTGGGGCCTTTTCTAGAACTGTCAGCTTGGGCAGCTCCTTGGCGCCTGATATCTCAGATCAGATCAGATATCCAGGCTAAGACCAGGGTTTTTGGGTCTTTGGTGCCCAGTGTCTTTTTTTTTTTTTTTTTTTTTTTACTTCAGAGCACAGAAGAATGGTTCAAAGAGCTCCCAAAAGCCCAGCCAAAAGACTGCCTAGCAGGGAAGCCCACCATGGGCATCACTTGCTGTATTGGGAGCCTGCCTGCCCTCAGGTGACACCTCCCATCCTGCTGGGGCTCCCAGTGAGTGACACACTGTGCTGACTGCCAGAAACTTTAGTTGCACCCTCCTAGAAATGGGTTCTCTGCCCCGACTGTATATGATGACCAGGTCAGAAGACCAGCCTGGACACAACACTGTTGTCTACATGGCAGACTCATCTGTGCACCACCAGGCATTCCACCAGCTCATTTGTAGCAGAACAGAACAGAACAAAACCCCTAAGGTCCGACCCCCAGCTCTGGTTCAGCAGTTCCGAGGTACTCCCTTGGATCTGGTTCAGGTGGGGCATTTTTAAGGTGCCTGTGTTGGCTGAGGGAAACGTGGCCGCTCCCCATGTCAACTTTGGGGTCATTTGGGGTCAGAAACCAAAACTGGACCCTCTGCAGGGGTTGGGGGAATAGTGGCAGGCAGGATGAGCTCTTAGGGAAGCTTCCTCCATTGGCATCTCCAGATGTCACCTCTACTTCCTCAGAGTACTTAGCCTGGTGACCCCCCACCAACATCTCACGAAAAGTTCCAGCACTCACATTTCCTGCAGCCTGCATATGCCCCATCTTCCCTCCATATCAATGGCCATGGCCCACCCCAGTCCCCAGTGTGGTGCAGAGCACTACCCTTCAGTCATGCTAGTGGGCCAAGGAGAGCAGGGCTGGCACCAGATAGTCAGATCTCACAGAGATCCCTAACAAGAGCCAAGTGCTGTCTCGGGGTGTCAACCCATCTCAAGGGTCCTCACTCCACCTGGCTAGAATCCCCAGCTCCCCTCCATTCACCCCAGATACCTTCAGGACCTGAGCCCTCACTTGCCATCCCTTATCCTCCACTGTGACCCCTGCTGCCTCATTCCCTCATCTTGAGGTGGCAGGCCTGGCCTCATCTGGTACCCTCCAGGTGCCTGGGATACCTGGGAACCCCTGTGGCCTTTGCCCTTCCTCCTCCTGTCCCCTCACTTCTTTTCCCCACACCCACCTGAGCCTGGGGTAGCTCCAGCACCCGGTTCCCTTAAGATGGTAGGGTGATCCTCTCATCTGATCTGTGGAGCTAAAAAATCAGTTTAGCACAAAATGATGGATAACAGAAGTGCTTGTGGATGAGACAGCCAGTCCTGGGCTTTGCTTTCAAATACCCCGGGAACAAGCATAGGAAATTATGAGACAGTTGAAAAAGTACAGGTGACTCTGGAGTTGGTACCACAGGATGGCTCTGCTCTGGTGAGCATCTGAGTGTCCAATAAAGAGGAGTTTGAAAGGTGATCCCATGTGGAATGTGGTCCAGGAAGAAGCAAGTGAACAGAGTGGGCAGTGGGGGGACACGCATTTCTGGCTGGAGGGGCAGGTGCAAGGGGCCTGGCTCTGGGGTGGTGAGGAGGTTCTTAGACTCATACCACCTACCCTGCTGTCACTGTCAGCCCACCTTATCTTCTCCTCTAGCTTGTCACAGGAAGCAGCAGGTGGTCAGGCTCCCAGCTGTGAACTGCCCCAGCCCCTGGCCCTTGGCCCAATCTGTCTGATATACCCTGTTGCATCCTCCTTTGCCCCTGCCATCCCGGTATGTCCAGAACAGTGTCTGGACACACTGGGCCTACTCCCCCAGGGGCCTGGCACAAGTGGACCTAATCTGCACCTGTTCCAGGGGTGGCCTGAAGCGACCTGCGATGTGGCTGGCCAACAGCCACAAGGGAGAAATGCCAAACTGTGTGCTGGTCTTATGAAGCAGCACATCAGATGTGGCTACCAGGTGGCTTGGCTCCTCCTTTGGCCATGGGCAGAAGTCTCTGTACATAGCCAGAAAGAGACAGCCTCAGATGAATGGACTGAGTACTGGGCCACCAAAAGAGGCTGGCTTCCATGGGTGCTCAGGGCATTGGGAACAGGTAAGGGTGTGCTTCCTGGTTCCAACAGCTCCATCCCAAGGTGCCCCAACGAGGCACACATGATGGCACCTCATCTCCCCACCCACTAGCTCCCAGGTTAGAACCTTACCTCCCACTCTGGCTCCCTGGCGCTCACTTTACATATGTCCTTATGTTGGGCTTTGGAACATGCTGCCACTTTCTGGGGATAAAGCTCAGCCCTTCGGTCCTCCCCATAGGCCGTCCAGCTCCCCTTCCCTACTGGTCACTGTCACAGGGAGCCATTGGGGTTTACTTGGCCTTTAGTACTAAGGGCTGGACTCACTGACCACCATGTCCCCTGGCCATTGTCTGAGATCTACCCACATTCGCCGTGCTGGCGCAAGGCCAGGGCTGCACCCCAAGAAGGAAGGTTCTGCCCACCAGTCTCCCAAAGGGCAGAGAGATTCTGCCTGAATGGGGGAGGTAAACCTCCATTCACTCCTATACTTCTAATTACTGGACGTTGGTCTGGCCACCCAATGCCACCACCCACGGCCTATGTCCTTAACACTGTGTCCAGCATACAGTAGGTGCTCAGTAGGTGTCTACAGCATTCGCTCACTCATTCATGTGTGCTGAGACCCACCCAGAGCAGGGCCAGCTGCCCTGGTGTGACAACTCTCAAGAGCTTCTCTTTGAGTCTTAACTCTCCACTCATGCCCAACGACCTTCACCCCGTGCCCCTCCCTGAAGCTCAGCTCTGCCTCCCAGGGGATATCAGAGACCCCAAGAGTGAGCAAAGGGCTTGAGGATCGAGGAGATGCAAACATGGAGGTGGGGACATGTCACGGAGGGACACCTATAAAGAAGGGTATTTGGGGAGGTCTCAAGAGTGATGCTTGATGCCTGATGACAGGAGGAGCCTTGCAGAGGGATGAGCCCTGAAAGTCTGTGACCTGAGCCTGGACCTGAGCCTGAGCTGGTCAGGTGGAGGAGGAGCCATCATGTGGAATGTGAGTTGGGTGCTGAGTGAAACATGGTGGGGGTATTATACGCTTAACCTTCTTACTGTAAAAGATAGATGATGGATGAATGTACCAAGAGATGATCGATTGATTGATAGGTAATAGACTGGTTAATAGATGATAGATGGGTGACAAATGGATAGATAGATTTTGGGAGATATATAGTTAATTGAATGCTTGATCTACAGAGAAAAGATAAATGGATAAATAAATGATAGATAATAGGTGTTAGACAGTTAGGTGATAGATAGAAAATGATGAACACAGCCCTGGCTGGTGGCACAGTGGATAAGTTGCCAGCCTGTGAACCCAAAGGTCTCTGGTTCAATTCCCCAGCCAGGGCACATAACCAGGTCTCCAGCCAGGTCCATGCCTGGAGGCAGGTGAAAAACAACCAAACATTGATGTCTCTCTCCCTCTCTGCCTCTCTCCCTACCCTTCTCTCTAAAAATAATAAATAAATAAATCATTGAAAAAACAAAAACAAAAAACGATAAGAGTAGGGGTGAGGAAATAGCTAGGTACCAGTAAAAACCCAGGCGGGGCCCCTCCATCCCTGTGAAGTTGGTGTCCCCTCATGGCTCAGGTCTCCTGAATGCATCCCAAGAGAGCGCAGTTCACTCCTGCCCAGCTCAAACCCTGCATGTGCCCCTAGGTGTGGTTCACTCTATAGGCTTTCCCTCTCCTGGCTCTTCATCCTCACCATCCACATTTGAGACCCCGGCCCACTTGGCAGGAGCTGAGAAAGAGGAAGGACAGGATAGATCAGGCCCTCCTCCTGACTACCAGGAGAGTCTGTGTGGCACAAGGAGTTGCCCCAGGGCAGCAGGGCTCCTTCCTAGCCCCTGGGTCCTGTCCTTGTTGTCCTCTCAGCTGGGAGGTAGGCTCAGTATGCCTCCAGGTGGTATAAAAATCAGGGTCCCAGCTGCCACCTGGTCAGTGCTGAGGGACAGGGACAGCCCCGGTCTCTAAAAGGGGTCCCTTTCCTGCCCCTACTACACAGGTAAGCTGACCTAGGCTCTGGTAGGCAGGCCTGGGAGCCAGAGAGGCCCACCCAGCTTTCCGTCTCCCAAGTCCCCTTGAAGTCCGACCCCTCATAGATATCTGTGAGACTGTGGGTCCCAGGGCCCATCTGGCAGGGGCCTGACCTAGGGCCTGGGGTTTCTGCAGAAGTTTGGGGCAACAAAAGGGAGCACGTGTGGGCAGGGCTTCCTCTGAGCCCTGCCTCAAAGTGCTGACTTGGTGGAAACTGTAAATAACAGCCCCGATTCCAGCAGCGTCAGTGCCCCTTGCCTGGACCCTGGGCCTGCAAAGTCAACACCACCCTCTTGCTAAGGGGAACTCTGTGTTGTGCAAGACACAGCTGTGTTCCGGACTCTGAAAGTAAGAGCTTGAGTCCTGCACAGCTTGTGACCATATCTTTCCTGGGCAAGAGTGTGCCAAGCCTCCCTTGAAGGCACACTCATTTGTCACATACTCCTTTGCAGAGTTACCCTGCTCCCAACCCCCAACCACTCCCTGCCTAATCAACTCTTCACACTGATGGTCTATGGTCATTGACATCAGTTCAACACAAACAGGAATCTCCAATTTTGGGTGCAGTGTAGAAGGAAACTTTATTGAGCGCAAACAGCTAAATTATGAAGGATGGTTGTGAGGCCCTGGGGTGAGGTGGCCCTGGGGAGGACAGCTCTGGTCTACCCTGATCTGGTATCTTTGGTGTTTCTGCTCCAGCCATGGAAAAGCAATATTCAGTTCAAAGGGAAAATGTAACCCAGAGGCAAGTTGACTTACAGGCTCTGTCCGGAAAGTATCGAGCCAATGTCAATATAATTAAAACAGTTTGCATGACCGATACTTTCAGGACAGATCTTAGTAAATAAACAGAAGTCCCCACTACTGGTCCTTGATTGGATTGGTCTGTCTTCAAATCAGGGCTCCAAATTCTTGATTGATCCAAAAGGCACTGTACTGACTGGTCAGAGCCTCATCCAGTCCAATTGGTTAAAATAGGATTCCAGGACCTCCTGTAGGAGGGCTGGCTCAGAGTGCAGAAGCACAGCGAGGCAGGCAGTTCAGTGCAGAGGCTCTCCATCAAGTGCAGTTTGTGTAAGACACCCCTGTGTAGAAATGGCTGCTAGGTTGTTTTTAAAGTTTGATCCCAGTTAGCCACCAGGAGTCCTCTTAGCAGGTATCTTCTTTCTCAGAGTCCATATCCTACTCACACACTCACCCTCACAACTTTCATCACACTTTGCTTCACACACCCTCCTCCACTCTCTTCCTCACACACACACCCTCCCTAACTCCTGCCCTCACAACTTCCCTCATACACTCCTTCCCTCACACACCTTACCTTACACCCTCTCTCACATCCCTCATAATCTTCCTCATCACCTCCTCCCCACATACTTTTGGTGATGGAAACTCTCTCCCCTACCTCAGGCAACCTCCCCAAGCCTCTGCTCAGCTTTGGAGGTGGGAAAAGCATCCCAACACTGTGGTAGCCATGATGAGGAACTACAGTCATGGGTCCCTTAAGGACAAGCATACATTCTAAAAAATGCCTCATTAGGTGATGTCACCACTGTGTGAATATCAGAGAGAGTATTTCCAGAAACTTGGACTGTACAACCTGCTATACACCTAAGCTGTACTACCTTTTAGGCTGAGCTCTCCTAAACTAGCCTGTTGCTCCCAGGCTACATACCTGAATAGCATGTTATTGTACTGATTACTGTAGGTAACTGTAATACAATGGTAAGTACTTGTGTACGTGAACATAAAAAAGGTACAGTAAAAACATGGTATAAAAAGTAAAAATGGTATACCTGTATAGGGCACTTGCCATGGGAGTTGCTCCGGGGGAGTCAGTGGAAGTGGTAAGTGAATGTGTGTAAACTACTGTACACTTTATAAACACTGTATACCTAGGCTATACTAAGTTTATAAAATATTTCTTTAATAATAAATTAACCTTAGCTTACCATACTTTTTCACTTTATAAACTTTTTTTAAAAATCCTTACCAAAGTACACTTTTTCATTGCTTTTAGAGAAAGAGAAAGGAGAAGAGGAACACTGAGGTGAGAGAGAAGCATCGATTAGTTGCCTCCCATATGCACTTGGACCAGGGATCAAACCTGTAACCTAGGTATGTGTTCTGACCAGGAATCAAACCTGCAACTCTTCAATTAGGGGATGCTCCAATCAACCGAGCCACACTGGCCAGGGCTATTTTATAAACTTTATAAAAAACTTAAAATTTTTTACTCTTTTTTTAAATTTAATTTTATTGTTGTATTACATCCATCCCGTTTTACTCCCCTATGTCCCCTTCCCCACCCACCCACTCCCCCACAAAGTCAATCCCACTTATTATCCATGTCCATGGTTCCTCCATACTAGGTTCTTTTCTAAACTGCTCCCTTTCTTTGCCTTTTTCTCCCCCATCCTCCTACCCCCCTTCCCCCTGCCCACTGAAGGCCTATTCACTGTATTCATGTATCTGGTTCTCTTTTGCTTGTTGTTTGTTTTGTTCATTATTGTCCTGTAATGGGTGATATCATATGGTATTTGCCTTTCACTGACTGGTTTATTTCACTAAGCATAATACTTTCTAGTTCCATCCATGTTGTTGCAAAGGTTAGGAGTTCGTTCTTTCTGCTGTGTAGTATTCCATTATGTAAGTGTACCAAAGTTTTTTGATCCAATCACCCAGTGATGGGCACTTAGGCTGCTTCCACCATTTGGCTAATGTAAATAATGCTGCTATGAACTTAGGGGTACATAGGTTCTTCTAAATTGGTGTTTCAGGATTCTTCGGGTATAGTCCTAGTAGTGGAATTGCTAGATCAAAAGGCAGTTCCATTTTTAGTTTTTAAAGGAAACTCCATAGTGTTTTCCACAGTGACTGCACCAGCCTGCATTCCCACCAACAGTGCACCAGGGTTCCCCTTGCCCCACATCCTCGCTAACACTTGTTGTTTATTGATTTATTGATGAATGCCATTCTGACAGGTGTGAGGTGGTATCTCATTGTGGTTTTAATTTGTATCTCTCTGATGGCTAGTGATGTTAAGCATTCTTTCATATGCCTCTGGGCCCTTTGTATGCCTTCCTCAGTGAATTGTCTGTTCAGGGCTTTTGTCCATTTTTTGATTGGGCCGTCTGTCTCCCTGCTGTTGAGTCGCATTAGTTCTTTATATATTTTGGAGATCAGACCTTTGTCTGAGGTATCATTGGCAAATATGTTTTCCCATACAGTTGGTTCCATTTAAATTTTGCTGGTGTTTTCTTTAGCTGAACAGAAACTTTTCAATTTGATATAGTCCCATTTGTTGATTTGTTCTTTGATTTCCTTTGCCCTGGGTGAAGTATCAGTAAACATATTGCACTGTAGGATATCTAAAAGTATGCTGCCTATATTTTTCTCTAGGACCTTTATGGTGGCACTGCTTATGTTTAAGTCCTTTATCCATCTTGAGTTTATTCTGGTGTATGGTGTAAGTTGGTGGACTAGTTTTATCTTTTTGCATGTTGCTGTCCAGTTCTCCCAACACCATTTGTTGAAGAGACTGTTTTTACTCCATTTTATGTTCCTTCCCCCTTTGTCAACTATTAGTTGACCATAGAGTCCTGGGTTAATTTCTGGGCTCTCTATTCTGTTCCATTGATCTATATGGCAATTCTTATGCCAGCACCAGACTGTTTTGATGACAGTAGCCTTATAGTATAGTTTAATGTCCGGTATTGTGATTCCTCCTACCTTGTTCTTCTTTCTCAAGATTGCTGTGGCTATTTGTGGGGGTTTTTGGCTCCATATAAATTTTTGAAGTGTTTTTTCTATTTCTGTGAAGTCTGTCATTGGTATTTTAATTGGGATTGCATTGAATCTGTAGATTGCTTTGGGTAGTATGGACATTTTAATGATGTTAATTCTTCCCATCCATGAACATGGTATATGCTTCCATTTATTTGTATTTTCCTTAATTTCTTCCTTCAATGTTCTGTAGTTTTCCGAGTACAAGTCTTTTACCTCCTTAGTTAAGTTTATTACTAAGTACTTTATTTTTCTTGTTGCTATGGTAAATGCGATTTGATTTCTCCCTTCTATTTCTGATGTTTCATTATTGGTATACAAAAATGCTTTTGATTTCTGGATATTGACTTTATATCCAGCTATTTTGCTAAATTTGCTTATTGGGTCAAGTAAGTTTTTGGTGGAGCCTATTGGGTTTTGTATGTACACTATCATATCATCTGCAAATAATGACAGTTTGACTTCCTCCTTTCCAATTTGGCTACCTTTGGTTCCTTTTTTTTCTCTGATGGCTGTGGCTAGAACTTCCAAGACGATGCTGAAAAGAAGTGGAGAAAGTGGACAGCCTTGTCTCGTTCCTGATCTTAGGGGGAAAGCTTTTAGTTTTTGCCCATTGAGTATAATGTTGGCCTCAGATTTCTCATGTATGGCCTTTATGATGTTGATGTATGCTCCCTCTATTCCCATTTTGTTGAGGGTTTTTATTATAAATTGTTGCTGTCCTTTATCACATGCTTTTCCAGCATCTATTGATAATGGTTTTTGTCTTTCATTTTGTTGATGTGGTGTATTACATTTATTGATTTACCAATGTTGTACCATCCTTGCATCCCTGGGATGAAACACACTTGATCATGGTGTATGATCTTTGTAATATACTGCTGAATCTGGTTGGCCAATATTTTGCTGAGAATTTTAGCATCTATGTTCATCATAGATATTGGCTTGTAACTTTCTTTCTTAGTTGTGTCTTGACCTTCTTTTGGGATTAGAATAATATTGGCCACATAGAAAGAGTTTGGGAGTCTTCCCTCTTCCTGGATTATTTGGTATAGGTTGAGAAAGATAGAAGTTACTTCTTCTTTAAATGTTTGATAGAATTCACCTGTGTATCCATCTGGTCCAGGGTTCTTGTGCTTTGGGAGATTTTGGATTACTTCTTTAATTTCACTAGTTGTTATTGGCCTATTCAGGCTTTCTGCTTCTTCTGGATTCAGTTTTGGTAGATTATACATTTCCAGAAATGTATCCATTTCACCCAGACTGTTCTATTTCTTGTCGTATAGTTGTTTTTAGTAATTTCTTAAAATCTTCTGTATTTCTGAAGTATCAGTTTTGATTTCTCCTCTGTCAGTTCTGATTCTGTTTATTTAGGTCCTCTCTCTTTTTTTCTTGATGAGTCTGGATAAAGGCTTGTCATTTTTGTTTATTGTTTCAAAGAACCACCTCCTGGACTTGTTGATTCTTTGAATTGTAGTTTGAGTCTCTAAGTTATTTAGTTCTGCTCTGATCTTGATGATTTCCTTCCTTCTACTTGCTCTGGGCTTTGTTGTTGCTCCTCTAGTTCTTGCAGCTTTATGGTTAGGTTGTTTTTATAAACTTCTTCTGACATTTTTAGGTAGGCCTGTATAGCTATAAATTTCCCTCTGAGCACTGCCTTTGATGTGTCCCATAGGTTTTAGACTGTTGTATATTCATTGTCATTTCTTTCCAAAAACTTTTTTGATTTCATCTTTGATCTCATTGTTAACCCATTCATTACTTAAAAGCATGCTATTCAGTCTCCATGAGTTAGAGTGTTTTGGGTTTCTTCCCTTGAGATTGGTTTCTAGTTTCAAGCCATTGTGATCTGAGAAGATGCTTGGTATGATTTCATATATTCTGTATTTGTGGAGGCTTGTCTTGTGACATACCGTGTGGTCTATCTTAGAGAATGCTCCATGTGCATTTGAAAAGAATGTGTATTTTGCCTCTTTGGGGTGAAAGACTCTGTATACATCAGTTAGGTCCATTTCCTCTAGAGCGTTGTTCAGTGCCACAACATCCTTAGTAATTTTTTGTTTGGAAGATATGTCCATTATTGGTAGTGGGGTATTAAAATCCCCTAGTATTAGTGTGTTGCTGTCTATATCCTTGTTGAAGTCCTGCAAGATTTTCCTTATATATTTTGGAGCTCCTACCTTGGGTGCATATGTTTACCAGAGTTATTTCTTTTTAATGGATTGTTCCCTTACATATTATGAAATATCCTTCTTTGTCCCTTTTTATGGCCTTCATTGTAAACTCTATTTGGTCTGAAATAAGTATTGCGACTCCAGCCTTTTTTTCACGTCCATTTGCTTGATATATATTTTTCCATCCCTTCACTCTCAATCTGTGTCAATCTTTTGTTCTGAGGTGGCTTTCTTAAAGACAGGAAATATGTGGGTCATGTTTTCTTATCCATTCTGTGACCCTATGTCTTTTGATTGGCACATTTAATCCATTTACATTTAAGGTTATTATTCATTGATACTTATTGATTGCCATTTTCTCACTTTGTACCTATGTTCCTCTTTGTCTCTCTCTGTTTCTTCATTTTTTTTTTTTTTTTTTTTTAAAGCAGACCCTTTAGCATTTCTTACAATGCTGGTTTGGTTGAGATGTATTCTTTTGGTCTTCTTTTGTTTGGGAAACTCCTTATTTCTCCTTCCATTTTAAATGAGAACCTTGCAGAATGGATTATTCTTGGTTGCAGGCCTTTGTTTCCCATTATTTGGACTATTTTTTGCCATTCCCATCTGACTTGTATTGTTTCTGTTGAATAATCATTTGATAACCTTATTGGAGCCCCCTTATATGTTATTTGCTTTTTCTCTCTTGATGCTTTTAGGATTCTCTCTTTGTCTTTGAAATTTGCTGTTTTAATTATAACGTGTTTTGGAGTTGGTCTGTTTGGGTTGATCTTCAGTGTGACTCTTTGTGCTTCATGAACTTGATTAATTAATGTGCTTCATGAACTTGATTGATTAATGTTTTCACTCATCCTGTTAGGGAAATTTTCTATCATTACCTGTTTGAACAGGTTTTCCATTCCTTGTTTCTCTTCTCCTTCTGGTATCCCTATGATATGGATGTTATTGCGTTTCATGTTGTCCTGCAGCTCTCTTAAGTCCTCTTCATTCTTGTTCAGCCTTTTTTCATTGTCTTGTACTGTCTGGAATATTTCTCTACATTGTCCTACAACTCGCTGATCCCATCCTCTGCTTCCTCTAGTCTACTGTTGATTCCTTCTACTGTATTCTTCAATTCAGAAATTGTGTTCTTTATTTCCTTCTGGCTCTTATTGATAGTTTCTAAGTCCTTTTTAATGCTGGTGTAGGTCTCAGTAACTTCCTTGTAGCTTCCCTGGAGTTCTTTATAGTTCCCCTGGAGTTGTTTATAGTTTTCTTTGAGCTGGCTGAGCTCAGTTGATCTTCTGTATCATCATTCTTTTGAATTCCATATCAGAGTTTGTTTGCCTGTTTCATTTAGTGAGCTTTCTGGGGATTCTTCCTTTTCTTTTGGTGATGGGTTGATTCTTTTTCCCCCCATTTTGGGTGTCTGTTGTTGCTTGTTTTTGTCCTGGTATAATCTGCTTTGATTCCCTGCCTTTGTGGAGCACCCTGCTGTGTTAGGAGATTTGTGGAGTTCAGTGTTCCAGTCTCCTGGATTTCCTCCACTTGTTGCTCTTGGGGTGGCCTTTATGTCATTAACTTGGGCTGACTTGTTGTATTTTGGATTGGTTGTGTATGTTGCTCCTTTCCTTCCAGTTGGCTGATTGAGAGACATTCCTTCTATCCTTTTTCATACACTGTTTTTGAGCTGCCCCTAAAACAGAACCACCAATCCAGGCAAAATAACCATACCTTCAGAGATATCTTTCTCCTTTAATCCCCCTTTTGACTGCCTATGAACCTAGCTATATACCCATACCCTCCAAGGTAACCCCTGCTTTTAATTACAACCTCAGCTGCAACTGAGCCAGTCTTAATAGGGATGTAGATATGATAAGACTGTTTTACGAGGATATAGAATAACTAACTTGACTAAAGTATAAATAATTTTGAAGGAAGCAATGGAGTAGCAGGGATATGAGAGAGGAAACCAAGTTATCTATTCTATTGAAATGAGGAGGAGGAGAATCAGAAAGCCTCAAGTGCAAGTGAACAGTATAAGCCTATATATATATAGTTGCTGCATCTACCTCCCTGTTCACCCTTAATGAACACTGATTGGTCCAGGTGGAGCCAGGACCTGTGTGCTTTTAGCAGAAAAAAAAGAATGTGTAGTCCCTAGTCACGCACCCACAAAAAAATAAAGAAAAGAAAAAGAAAAAGAAGAAAAAAAAGAAAGAAAGAAAGAAAAAAGAAAGAAAGGGTTGAAGCGGCGGGGGAGGGGAAGAATACTTAGATTGAGGACTGGAAATGAGTTGTAGCAGAAGAGTGAGTAGACTTTAAAACAAAAGTAGGAGGAGGGTCTTGGATATTTAAGTGGATTAAGATAGGGGAGCAGTAAAAATATGTGAGTTGGGACACACTATTGTATAAACAGTATTTACTTAAAAAGCACTAATTGTGAGGGTTGGCTGTAACTTGAAAAGGATATGTTAGGGATTAATAGTTCATGTAGCTCTCAGTGTAACTCAGGTGCTTGAGATTAGCAGCGATCCACTTCCTGATTCTGCCTCTTTTTCTTGGTCAAGTCTCTGCAGTCTACAGTCTAGCTGTGTGGTCTTGGAGTGGAGGGTCTATGGCTGTCATAGTCAGGACTGATTCTGAGTGCCAGGCCTCAGGTAGGCTGAGCCTCCAGTAGCCTAGCTGGGTTTCTGTGCTGCTGGTGTTTGGGGGCCCTCCCTTCTCTCACTGGTTCTGTGTGAAGACCTGCAGGGTGCTTCTGTGGTGTCTATAGCTACTCATCCCCCTCCAGCTCTTGCAGGAGGTTCCTGCCAGTGATAGGCACCTGGCTCCAAAGTGGGATGGCCTGCAACCTTGCTGGCTCCTGTGATGGCTGGCACTACCTCTGCAGCTTCCAGAGGAGGTAGCCAGAGGAGGCAGCCCCTGTCTTCAAACAGCACCTGGCTCCCCTAGGGTTAAGGCTAACCCTCCATGCAGCCCAGCTCCTTGAGGAGTTTTTCACCACTGCCTCTGTGATGCGAGCCTGGCTCCCCAGAGGGTCCGCAGCACAGTCTGACCGCTAACGCTAACGCTACTCCTCCCCTTTCAGCTCCTCGAGGAGGTCTTTGTTGCCTGCAATGAGTGCGACTGTTGCACCAGCTGTAAGTTCCTGGCTCACAGTTTTGAGATTTTGTGGGAGCCTGTGTGCCAGTGTGGGCGTGCGGGGTTGGACCTCCCCCCTCACTGGGGCTCCAAGCCACCTTCTCCCCAGTGGCGCAGGGCACAGTTTTCGGCCCTCTCACAGCTCCTGCCGGTGCACTTCCCAGCTCCTCTGCTCCTGCTCCCCCGTGGTCCTCTTCTCCTCCACCTATGGCCCAGGGAGGAGCTTTCTCTCTCTCAGTCTCCAGAGCGTAGCTCTCACACAGTCCCTCCCCTGCAAGAGTTCAATTCCTCATTCCTTCCTGTGTTTGCACTCACTGTCCACACTTCACTGCTCAGATTTCTAGTTGCGAGGAAGCCTGGAGCTGTCTTCAGTTAGAGCTGCCACTGCCCAGAGCCGCCCTCGGCCTACCAGCCAGGCTGGTTCATAACTATCTTACCTGCTCTCCTATAGGGCTCTGCAGCCTCTGGGCTGTGCATCCCTGAGTCCAGATGCTTACCGCTCCAGTTCTTAGGGACCTGCAGACAGCTTGTACTTCCTACCCTATCCTCCAACTGCTCTGGCACTTGAGAACGCCATCTTTGATCCCTCCAACTTTTGACTCTTTAGCTTAAGACACAAAATACCTTGTCAGCTATATAAACTTTTCTTTTTTCAAATTTTAATTGTTTTATTTTAGGGAGAGGGAAAGTGAGGGAGAGAAATAATTGATGAGAGAGAGAAACATCGATTGGCTGCCTTCAGTGTACCCCTACTGGGGACTGAACCTCCACCCTGATCAGGAATCGACCTCATGACCTTTCAGTTTGTGGGATGATTTCCAACCAACTGAACCACACAAGCTAGGGCCAAACATTTTCTTTCTTTATATCCTTGCTGTATAAGCTTATTTCTATTTTTAAAAGAAAATTTTAATTTGCTTTACTTTTTAAACTTTATTTTTCTCTAAAAACTGAGGTAAAAATACATGCACTAGTCTAGGCCTACCCAGGGTCAGGATCATCAATATCACAGTCTCCCCCTCCATATCTGGTCCCATTGGAAGGTCTTCAAGGACAATAACATATAGAGATGTCATGTTCTTTGAGAGCAATCTTCCTTCTCGAACACCTCCTGAAGGACCTGCCTGAGGCTATTCTAGAGGAAGTGTCACTTTTTAAAGAAATATGTTCATGGTGGTTTGCTTGGTTTGTTTTTCATCACAGATTTGCTAGAAAGCGGGTAATATACTGAGTACATGTCTCTCCATTAGTGAAAACCTTTCATTGTTCACATTTTCAAAAATTTTAAGGAGCATGTTGAGGTCTGAAAAAGCTTCTAAACGCTTATTTTTATCCTCACCTGGGGACATGCTTATTGATTATAGAGAGAGGGAAAGGGAGAGGGAGAGGGAGAGAAATAACAATGTGAGAGAGCAACAGTGACTGGTTGCTTCTTATACTCTCCCCAGTCAGCGACCAAACTTACAGCCCTAGGCACGTGCCCTGACCAGGAATCAAACCTGCAACCTTTAAGTTTAGAGGACAGTGCTCCAACCAACTGAGCCATGGTGGCCAGAGCTCTCTTAAACTCTTCATTGTGAATTTTCTTGGGGGTTGTCTTATTTTTCTTTTCCTACAGTTTCCTTTCTTTTGTCTCTTCTTCAGCTGTGTTCCTGTTTCAGTTCCAGCAACACCTTATTAGTCAATTCCTCCAGAACCACTGCAATGAGGAGCTCCTCATTGTCATCCTCATCATTAACCTTGTTGGTTTTTGCAAACTTCTTATCCTTGACAAATCCTCTGAAGTCACGGATGAACATTGAGTATCTTCTGGATGATATTCATATGCTCCTTAGTGACATCACCCCAAGCAGGGTTCATGATATTGTTATAGATGTTATAATATTTCCAGAATTGCATCAGTGTCTTCCTCAGTCGCAGCAGGAGCCAGGACTACTAGTATTTCTTAAAAGCTGCTACAACTCCTTGATCCATCAGTTGGATTAAAGAGGTGGTGTTCGGAGGGATAGCACCACTTTGATATTGGTATAAAGATCACCAACAAAAAGAGGATGTCCAGGAGCATTATCAACAATAAATGAAATCTTGCAAAATATGTTATTTTCCAAACTACTTCTCCATTCCACTGACGTAGCAATTCAGGAAGGCATCTTGGAGAAAGCTGGGTCATTATGACTCCTGTAGCAGCACACTGGCCGTCTTGCTGGAAGGCCCTGAAGTTCTCACTGTGCCAAATCACAAAGGGTTTTATGTAGTACGCAGCCTGCAACACTGCCTTCAAATAAAACTGTTATCCTGTCCTTAAGAACCTTAAAACCTTCTATTGACTTGGCCTCCTTATTAGTGAAAGTTCTTGCAGGTATTCATTACAGAATATGGAGGTTTCATCCATATTGAGTATTTTCTCTGGCAAGTAATTTTCCTCCACAATGAGCTTCTTTAGAGTTTCCAAAAATTCTTTAGCTGCTTTCACATCAGCACCCACAGGTTACCACATTTTCACATTATGTAATGAATGATGATGATTCTTGAATTGTTCAAACCACCCAGAGCTGGCAGTAAATTCAAAATCATAATTGGTCCAGCCTTATTTTTCAACATCGCAACAAGCTTCTTCCTTTGGCTGTGGTCATCATAGTGCTAAGGGGGTTACACTTCTGTGACTGGTTTTCAATCCAGGTCATGAGAAGTTTCTCCATCTCTGATGCAGGCTTTTCTTGAACTTCTGTTAGTCTTGCTGCCTTCAATGAAGGAGATCCTGTAACAGCTTCCTGCCACTTTGTTCTTGTTGGTAAAGATCATAGCTGTGGTGGAATGGGGCATGCCTGACTGGCAAGCAATAACCATTGACTTTCCATGTTTGTGGTCATTATCACTTTTAATTTTATTTTCAGGTCAATCACTCAACGTGATCTCTCAGTGACAGCATTAGCAATAGATTGTGTATGCTTAGTAGGCACAATGAACAAGCACAAGATTAAATCAAGCATGAGAGAAAATTATGCAGTCAAGAAACTTGGTAAACATGAGATGTATGAAGCTGTTGCTGACTTAATTTAGCATATTATTTTACAGTAAACTTTTTCTAAGTAGAAAGAGTATACTCTAAAATAACAATAAAAAGTATAACAAATACACAAACCAGTATCAGTCATTTATTATCTTTATCAAATGCTATGTACTGTATATAATAATATGTGCTATACTTTATACAATTGGCAGCACAGTTCTGCTTACACTAGCATCACCACAAACATAAGTAATGCATGACACTATGATATTACAACAGCTCTGACATCCCTAGATGATAGGAATTTTGCAACTCAATTATAATCTTGTGAGACCGCTGGTGTTAGGCAGTATAACTATTCTTCTAGAATGTTAAGGGCTTCCTGGGGGAATAGGCATTTTATTCAAGACCTGAATTGTGAGTAAATAAGGGGTAAGAAGTGTTCCAGCCAAAAGGGAACACATGTTCAAAGATGCAGAGGTATGAATCCTGAGCATCTGCCATCATTGGAGTGTGAAGGTGGGAAGCTGGGGACAATGAGGGCCTTCAGTAATGGGGGTCAAGAGGAGAGGCTATGATCTTTCATACCTTGATGGACTTAATTCATTCCAGGTCACAAATACTGACTGATTATGTGGTCGCAGGGTAGGGGACTCATGGGAGGAAGTGCTGAGCCTAGACACAGCCACTAATTATTTTTTCCCCCAAGGAGGGAAAAAGGAAAGGCCTTACAGGGCTCTAACTAGCTGGGGTAAGAGAGACCTGTTGGTGGTCTGTTCCATTGCAGAGCTCAGCACCAGGCAGAGTCAAGACACCATCGGGAAAAGGGCCATTAAGGCTAGGAGATGGGGAAGGGTCCAAGAACAGCCTGGGCCTCAGTGAGTCATAGTTGAAAGAAGACAGCAGTCATGGGCAGTGGTCCAGCCCAATCCAGAAGAAAAGTACCCTGAACCACCAAGGCTCACCAGGTAGGTCCTGAGTCCCTGGGATAGAAACTGGCTAGCCTCACTTGGGATCACCCTGCCACAGGGCCCTAAAGAGTTGAGGCCTTGCAGGTCTCAGGTGATGGACAGCTGGGCCCACTGGTCTGACAGACATTTCCTCAAAGGCACTGTTGTATCAGAGTCTGCCATCTGGGCAGCTTAAACAAAAGGCATTTACTTCTCAGTCTGGAACCTCCACGTGTGAGATAAAGGAGCTGTAGGCCTGGTATCTGTCTCCTTCACCTGAGTGTCTCCATCACCCTCACCCTGACATCTGTCACCTTTATTTAGGACTATGAGGTCTGTCCTGAGAGTATTGGCCACACAAACTTTTAATTGGCTCAATACTTTTGGAACAGACCTTGTAGTACACTTTACCCAGGAGTTTGTCACCTTCACACAGACATCTCTTAAATTTACCCAGATATGTCTGTCACCTTTTCCCAGCTATGTATGTCTCTCAGAGAGTAGGACAAGCATGGGGAACACTCCAGGGCTTCCACCCACAAGACAGTTACCCAGGATCTTGCCTGGTCACAGCAGCTACAGGGGCTGTAGACTGGACATGCCAGGCTGAGCCACAGAGGTCTGCTGACCTTGAAAACCTCTGCTGCATGTTGTATGCCACCCAACCTCCACCCCAGCTCAGAGCCTAGAGGCACAGGGACTAGTATCCTGTCTGACTGGCAAGCAGAAACAGACTCCAGTCTCACCTCTGTAGTCACTGGAGATGATTTACATGGGGCTTAGATGCCTGCAAGGGGTCTTCTGCAAGGGATGACTTGCATCTTCCCCACCCTGGACAGGCTCCAGGGAAGGGCTGGAGGGGAGTGGGCAGGTTCACAATCCTCACCCAGGACGCTGCACAAGGTCCCAAGGGCTTCCACGTGTGGCACAGCTGGCAGGGCTTCGTTCAACCTGCCCAGCTATGGTGCTTTTGCTGCACCAGAAGTCCGTATGAGCAACAACTTCCAACAAGGTGGTCAATTAATGGAGCAATTCCCAAGCTGGGTTCAAGGAACAGTTTCCAGATCAGGTGCTCACGACACAGATGCCCAGAGCCCAGGGTGGAGTGAATGTTCAGCTACCATCCTCACCATCCATCTCTGAGGGGCACACAAATGAGGGGTATCACCTGACCTGGCCAAATGGGGCCACACACCTTATCCTGGAACTGATTCCTATGCTCTCATTGTTTCCCACTCCCTGTACCCAGAGCCCCATGGTGTTATTCCTAGAGTCAGCCTGCCTAGTGCCTCCAGAAACCTCTGTGGAAAAATGCAAACTCAGGATTCTGGGATTGACAAATATGCTTGTTACCCCAAAAAGAGGCTGGGGGTGGGGAGCTGTCAGAGGGAGGCAATCAAAAGAGGGGCCTATTGGGGGTCAGGCTGAGGCACAGCAGCACATTCTTCATACATATGCACACGTGTCTGGGAGAGCTATGTATGTGTTTACATGTGTACATGCATGTGCACATGTGCATACGGCTGCCTACGCATGTGTCCATGAATGTATGGGGAAGGTGGGTGGAACGCCATTCTTAGCTGCTGTGTCCTGGGCTTCAAGCCTCAGATCCTTCACCAGTAAGGAGGGTGGTGACAGGGTACCAAAACAGAAAAGTGCTTCTCAGTCAGATCTTCATGAGAGCAGATGCCCACAGGCCAGTGTGGGTCACTTGGTTAACTTGTAGGACTCCAGGGGCTAGATGGTGAAACCCATGGGCAGTACCAGACCCTCCTGAACTTGTGTCCTCACCCTGTTCTGTCCACAAGCAACATTTCCACAGTACAAGGCCAGCAGGACACAGAGGGTTATGAACACCCTGGTTAAAGTGGGGCCCAGCAATAAAGAGCCTGGGTGGGGGGTGCTGACACACTGGCCCAAGCTAGCCACGCACTGGGGGGGTGTAGAAAGGCTATGCCTAACCCCAGGCACCTGATGGAAGGATTGAGGAGCCAGAGCTCAGGACCTGGGAAAGCACAATGATGTTTTCTATCTCTGAAATTTCTAGGATGTTCCTTGAGCTGTCTTCAGTCTAGATACCCATTCTCCTGGGATCCCAGAAAATTTTGTGTTCAGTTCCAGGCTCTGAACTAAGGAACCTGTCATTACCTCCCGTGTGAGTTGGGGGAAGAAGGAACTCTTTCACAAGAGTGGTCTGTGGGGTCAGGCAGGGGCCCAGGATGGACCAAGGGGCCAAGGGAAGATCTCCTGAGGACAGGCTATAGAACGGGAGAATAATGTGGTTGGGTTTACATCCCATTAAGTGCAGGGTTCCCCTTTCTTGGCTGAATGATCTCCCACCTTAGCCTGTTTCCTCACGAGGAAAGCAGGAACAGCAGCTCCCACCTGCTGGGGTGCTCAAGAGAAATCAGGTAAATACACATGCACATTAAGGTGGTACACAAGCCTCACGAGGTCCAGGAAGAAGTTGAGGGGAAGGGTTGGGTGTGGGGAAGTGGGAGCTCTGCAAGGAAGTGGGAAAAGGCCATGGAGGGAGGGCAGGGGGATATCTGGCATGGGAAGTGGGATGAGGGGATTTCTGGGGAATAGTATGGTGGGAAGATATTGGGGAAAGGGGCTAGAGTAGGTAGCCCAGACAGAGGGGTGGGACGCAGGCCCAAAGCGATGGGGAATGTGGCCTGAACATGACCTGGGCTCCTGGCTGGATAAGGAACTCCAAGAGCCCTCAGGGTCAGCTTCTTCTAGAGGCATGTGGAGTCTCAAGTCAGAATCATCCAGAAAACACTCCTGACAGAAGGGAGGAGACGCCCACATTTAATATCACTGACCACCTTTGTAAGAAGGTGAAGTACTTCTTAAAGAAACTGTGAAGTGAGAACAATAACTGAAAAGTGAAATATAAACATTTAGAAAAGAAGCCAGAATATGGGTAGGTGGAAAGGTGGGGGCTCTTTGGTGTGCGATGGTTGGCAGGGGCTGGTCCATCAGAGGCCACCCAAGTCATCTGTCAGGAAGGCCAGCAGAAAGCGACTCACATGCCTGTCCACGATGATGGGGGAGAAGCCCAAGACACGCCTGGCCCTTGGCAGCACCTTGGAGTCTGGAACACAAGGCAGGGGTCTCAGAACTCACCAAAGATGCCTTCTCTCAGCCTTATGGCATTGCCTGCCCCAAACCCCAGTGGTGTTGGGGTCAGCACCACCAAGCGGGCCTGCCGGGCACTCACCCCACATGACCTTAGCAATTTCAGTATGGCCAGAAAAGGATAGCAGGTATGGCAGGGATGCCATGTGGAGCCTGGAGGGGGCCTTCAGTCTACCCATTAGGGCCATGACACTGGAGAGGACCTGGGACTGTAGGGGTTGCTCTATTCCAGGCAGGGCTTTCTAACCTGAGCCCCGCTGCTTCCTCTTCCCACAAGGGGCCATCGCTGTCTTCACCTCTGAGGGTGGGGGGTCACTAAGGGCCACATGTAGGAATTGAGACCTCCCACCACTAGGTGTAGTGGGCTCGAGCCCTACAACTTCCCATTTCTCCTGAGCCTGCCACTGTCCCACTCCTGGCAAACTGAGGCATGATGAAGTCAAGGACTCGTGCCTTCCTGCAGAGCTGAGTGGGCAGTGTGCCCAACTTGCATGGGAGCCCCTTCTGTCCTGTGGTCTCTTATGGGCTGGGCTGAGGCTGAGCAGCACCCACCTGGAGGGCAGCAGTAGATGAGGAGTGCCAGTCCCGCAGCCAGGCCAAGACAGGCCAGAAAGGCCATGGGTCCTAGGGGAGAAATAAGTGTCAGCGCTAATTGTACCTTAGAGGGTGGGGAGAGGTTCTCAGGCCAAAAGGGATAGGCTAGAGCCCCACGCTGGAGTCAGCTAGGTAAGGATAACCCCAATGAGCACTCTGGGTGGGAGAAAATCTGTCCATGGGAAGCCAGAAGCAGAGCCCAACTTGAAGCGGAGAATTCCCCAGGTGGAGATGGGGCCCTGGGTAGCGGGGCAAAGGGGAAAGCAGGAGGTGGTTACCCCTGTCACTGAGCTCATGGCTTGCGGTGCCCGAGTCTAGCTCTGTGCAATCTGAGTTCTCTGGAAATAAAATCACAGGGTACAGTTAGTCATGGGTGGGCCATAGAGGAAAGTGGTCTCCTGCCTTTAGGAAATGCAAGGGGGTTGACAAGGGCCCTCACTCCTGGTACCACCCAGCCCCTGGCTGAGCTGGACCAGGCTGTGCTGTCACTGAGCCCTCTAGCCCCATGTGTTGGAGTAAGTGCCAAGAAAGGGATCCTGCAGTTTCAGGTGCCCCCATTCTGTCCACTTCCTGGGACCTTGAAGTGTATGAAGTAAGGGCATTGATTCCTGGTGACCATGAGGCACCAAATGCAGCACGAACACCTGCCTGTGAAAGTTCTGAAGTCCACATGTCAGCAGGGTGCTTTCTCTCCCCAGGCCTCCCCAGCTAGCCAGCTGCCCAGATGACACCTGAGTGGCCTGAATGAGCCACCCCAGCCCTTGGGGCCTCTGGCCTCTTCCAAGAATTGGAAGAGAGCAACCACTTCTCTGAGGGACCAGGGCACAGAAGCCTCAGGACTAAGCTATTTGCACTTTCTCTATCCTGTTCCCATCAAATCATAGGGACCTTCACACACCTCTCAGGCCCAAAGACAGGACCTTCTAAACTGAAATACACATGCCCTAAACTGGTCATCTAGACCTGAGTCTGTTCTACAGGAGGACCCATCCCAGGGATCCACCTGGATGAAGGGTGAACACAATGTCAGTATCCGTCATGGGGGCCAGTTCGCTCAGGCTGGTGCAACTGTGAGCCGCTGTGATCATAAAGGGAATGGTTTCTATAGGGCACAAGGTTACAGATGGAAGAGGCAGATGCTACTTTTTGCATAAAAGCTGGCACAAAAGAGGCAAAGACACACACACACACACACACACACAGATAGGGTGACAGAGATATCTGTGTTGCCAGAAATACTCTCTATTCTCTGGGGGCCACACAAGATGAGATGTGGCCAAAGGCACACAAAGTCTCTGATGAAGAGCTAGGTAGGCTGATGCTGAGGCCTGAGGGCTGGAACATGCACTTACGCAAGCCCTGCCGGCTGGGCAAGCAGCTGTGCAGGGGCTGGGCATGGATGTATAGAGCTCGGTAGAACTCCTGGCAATCCCGCTCGTTGCTCCGCTGCAGATGGCCCAAGAGGTCACAAAGCCGCACACGCAGGGATGCCTTGGGGTTCCGGAACTGGGGACACAAGGGACACGAAGGAAGGTCAGGCCACAGGGGCTAGGCCAGAGGTGGCTGTGGGATGGGGGTAGGTGGGCTCCAGGGTCAGCTGCTCTACCTGCTCTGGCTTCCTCATTGGAGGCTGATTCCACCCAGGAGCTCCAAACACCCCTGAGGAGGTATGAACTGTGGCCTCATGGTACCTGAGAGTGTACTGGGGCCACAGCCGCAGCTGCTAATCCTTGCACTCCTTGTGAAGGTGGAAACAAGTCACCAAGAAAGGCGGCAATGTGATCATCCCAAGTGTGGGAATATAGTGGCTTGCTGTGTGACTTCAGTAAGTCTCTTCACCCTTAAAAACTCAGTTTGTTCATTTGTTTAAAAATAATAATAAGTCCATACTGTGGGGCTGTTTCAGGAAATCCATGAGGTGATGGTGTGATAACTTCTAGTAGTTTACAGTCTACAGGAATGTGATTAAAGTATTAACAAATAAATCAAGGGTTAAGGAGAAAAGAATTTGGTCTTTGGATATATCTGGGAAATATCCCAGATGGGGAAATGGGTGGTCCTAAAGGTCTGTGGGCAGGGCACTTTGCACTAACCACTAGGACCTAGAGGCTGTGGCCTGGTGCTGCCACCTGCTGGCATCATACTGTTCTATATGGACCAGAATTCAGTACCCAGGAGGACAGCCACTATGCTGGTATAAGCCCCGGCTGCAGAGTTGTTTTCTTTTTCTTGTACAAACTTCAAAAATGTTTCAAATTTTTCTACAATTCTACAATGAATGTGCTTTAGACTTTTAATTACAATACTTTTAATTAAAATAGTAAGATACAAATTTGAACTCCTACTTTTTAACATCCTATACTACTTTTATAACCAGTACCAGGTCCATGTACATTCCTTTTATGTCCAGAATCAACCTCACCTGTCCTCAAAAGAGGTCTCCACCCTCCAGACAGCCCTACATGTGGCACCATTTACCTGTGCCATAGCTGGAAGCTGCAGCTCCAAAAGAGCCCAGGCAGGCACCCAGCTGGGAGGCAGGCCCTGCACCCCAAAGCCCTGGCTGGTCTCTGGCACCCATCTTTGGCCCTATGCAAGAGCCAGAGAAACAGTGCAGCAGGCAAGGTCACCCACTCTTACCCATGTCCACAAACAGGATGGGCCTGATTAAATCTAAAGTGTTTGTCCATTTTGAACTTTTGGAAGAAAAAAATGAAGAACTATGTGAGGCCTGGCCAGTGCCCCTACTCTTACTCCCATCCCCTTATCCTCCTTCCAGGTTTGTTATGTTGTGGTGTGTTGTTATATGTCTCCTGTGACATTTCTGGAGGAGGTCAGCAAACTAAATGACATAAAAATACTGAGACTGAGAGAGTTGATATTCTGGGCCCAAGGTCACTGCAAAGACACAGGTTTCTCCCTTCTGAGCTCTCCTTCCTCCCACTTTCTTCCACCCCAGAAAGGAACAGTAGAGACCTGTCAGGCCCGCCCCTCAGCACCTTTTCCGCATCCTTGTTGCTGAGGATCTGGGGGTAGTAGCGGTTCAGCTGGAGGATGATCTTGTCCACTTGCTGCTCACTCAGTCGCCCATGGCCGATCAGGAAAGGTGTGTCCTGGACCAGCCGGTCACAGTAGGTCTGCTCTGAAACAGGGAGAGAGTACAAAGGGCATAAGCCAGCATGATAGAGGAGGGCAGCAGGTCTACCACCAAGACACAGCCTTGGTGAGAACTCCTCTAAGAAAAACCCCTATGCCCACGGGCAGCATGCCAGCTATCAGCACCTGGATAACTGCTGACATCTCAGCCTGCAAGGGCCTCCTGCACAGCCCAGAGCCCTCCATATCTTCAGAAGATAAGGTCGGTGGGGGTGGTGAGAACTGTCCAGAGTGCTTAAAAACAGAGCAAAGCTTCTGCTCCCTTTCTTCTATGAGCATAAAATCAGAGGGGCTAAGTGTTTTGCTCTTCACAGGCCCTCACAGAGTCCTCTGGAAATATCCAGACCTGTGGATGGGTGCAGGCAGCCTGGAAAAGGCCTGACCCACAGCTTCCACAGGTGCCACTGTCATGGGGACAGAAGCACAGGCTCAGGGTGAGCTGAGATGGCATGGCCACAGGACCACGTGAGCAGCAGGTAGATATGAAGGATCACACTTCATTCTGTTTGCATGGCCTTAAGAAGCACCAACAGCAGACCACTGAGTGTGACTGCCCAGTATGCAGGTTTTTCTTTTAAGAATCACCATTAAAACATCATTGTTGCATCTTTCCCATTAAGAATGTTCTTTAGAATGACAAGCCTTTAAAGATGAAGAGTGGGATAAGAGGTTGGCAAATGGTGGACATAGGGTACTCAAGGGAAGATTCTGAGTTCCTGTGGCAGCAGCTGCCTGAATATGTGTGCCACCTTACTTACCTACCTATGGCAGCTTGTCCCGCTTTCCAGTGGACACAAGGGCTGGGGAGTGGGCAGAGCTGTACAGGAGAAGAGTTTTTGTATGTGATTGGAATTAAGTTGGTATCAATTCAAGTTAGACTGTTATAACTTTAGGAGGTTATGTATAATCTCATGGTAACCACAAAGGAAATATCTGTAATATATTCAAAATGTGTTACTATAAAAACTCAACTAAACACAAAAGGCAGCAGCAATGGAAGAAATAAAGGACAAAAAAAGCTACAAGACATACTAAAAAGAAACAACAAAAGGCAGAAACAAGTTTTTCCTATCAGTAAATACAAATGAATTAAATTCTCCAACCAAAAGGAGGTTGGCAGAATGGATCTGTGATTTATAAGAAATCTGTATTTGGTCTTTGGCCCACTTTCTGGGACGGCAGCTCCTAAAACCCTGGAATTTCTTGACTGATGAAACCGTTAAGTCTTTTGTTATTCATAACAAGCCCCTTGCAGCCTCACTTGAGTTTGTGTTACTGAGGTGACTTTTGGAAAGCCCCTGAGTAACCAGAGGGTGGGAGGTGGTTGCCAGGAGAACCAACCAAGTGATTAGCGTATTGCAACTTTCAGTCCCACTCCCCACCCCCTGAGGAGTGGAGAGGAGCTGAAGGTTGACCAATAATTTCAATAATTATGCCTAAGCAATGAAGCCTCTATAATAGCGCAAAGGACAGGGTTTGGAGAGCTTCTGAGGTGCTGGGAGGGTGGCCCACACAGCAGGGGCATGGAAGTTCTATACCCCCTTCCCCACATGCATTGCTCTATATATCTCTTTTGACTGTTCATTCGTATCCTTTGAAATGTCCTTTATTTGATTTCCAGTCAGGGCATATAATCAGGTTGCAAGTCAGGTCTCCAGCCAGGTCTGTAGCTGGAGGCAGGTGAAAGGCAACCATACATTGATGTTTCTCTCCCTGTTTTCCTCCCTCCCTGCCCTTCTCTCTAAAAATAATGAGTAAAATCTTTACAAAAGAAAAAAAAATGTTCCTTGTAATAAACTGGCAGTAATTCTGAGTCTGTGAGCCAATCTAGTAAATGATTGAACCCAAGGAAGGGGTTGTGGGAAATCTAATTTGTAGCCAGTGGTCAGAAGCCCAAGAAAACCTGGCATTATGATTGACATTTGAACTGGGCATTCTTCTGAGACCAGCCCCTTAACCTGTGGGATCTGATACTATCTCCAGGTAGATGGTGTAAGAATTGAGTTAAATTGTAGAAACCCAGTTGGTGTCTACACCAAAACTGAATAATTGTTTGGTGATGAGGAACAAACCCCACACATCTGGTAACCAGAAGTATCAGAAATATTAAGAAGTGGAGGGTTTTGGGTAGAAGTAGAGAAGAAACTGGGTTTCCCTCATGTTTAAAAAATATATATAGTATGACTCAATGTATGCAGTCTTCAAAAGATTCATTTTAGATCTAAAGACACAAATAGGGTGAAAATGAAATGATGGAAAAAGATATCCCATGCAAATAGTAACCAAGAGAAATTAGGTGGCCGTATCAATAGGAGGAAAAAAGACTTTAAGGTAAAAAAATTACTATAGGAGACAAAGAAGTACATTATATAAAAGGGATATTCACCAAGAAGATATAACAAACATACATGCACCAAACATCAGTGCCTGAAAATATATGAAGCAAACACTGACAGATTTGAAGGAAAAAATAGGTAGCTTTATAATAATAGTTGGAGACTTCAATATACCACTTTCAATAATAAACACAACCAAGGAAATAGAGAATGTGAACAGCTCCATAAACCAATGATACTTAACAGACATATAAATGATACTGCACCAAGCAATAACAGAATATAGATTCATCTCATGTGCATTTGGAACATTCTCCAAGATAAATCTCAAAACAAGTTTGTCCACAAAAAAGTCTTAATAGGCTTTAAAATGTTCTACAGATCATCTTTTCTGAGCATATGGGATAAAGCTAGAAATCAATAACAGAAGGAACACTGAAAAATTCACAAGTACGTGAAAATAAAACCACCAACAGATCAAAGAAGAAATCACAAGGGAAGTTAGAAAATATTTTGAGACAAATGAAAATTAAAATGCAGCATACCAACATTTAAGGGATGCAGCCCTGGCTGGTGTGGCTCAGTGGACTGAGCACCAGGCGCCTTTGGACCAAAAGGTTACTTGTTTGATTCTCTGTCGGGGCACATGCCTGAGTTGCAGGCTAGGTCCCCAGTTCAGGGCGTTTGAGAGGCAACCAATGGATGTTTGATGTTCCTCTCGTACGCTGATGCTTTTCTCCCTCTCTTTCTCCCTCCTTAACCCCTCTCTAAAAATAAATCAATAAAATATTTTTTATTAAAAGAAAAAACCGAAAGTATGCAATGACAGCAGTACTAAGAGGGGACTTTATAGCTGAAAGGGTAAATAACAAAATAGATCTTAAATCAATAACCTAACATTGTACCTCAAGGAATTAGAAAAAGAGCAAACTAAACCCAAAGTGAGTGGAATGAAATAATATATTAGAGTGCAGGTAAATGAAATAGGAAGAAGTAAAATTATCTGTTTGTAAATGACATATTATATATAGAAAACCCCAAAGTTAAAGGAAAAAACTGTTAGAACTAACATATCCACAACAAAGTTGCAAGATACAAAATCCAGTTGCATTTCTATACACTAACAATGAACAATCAAAAAAAGAAAAACAATCCCATTTATAGTAGCATCGAAAATAATAGAATACTAAGGAATACATTTAACCAAGGAGGCCAAAGACTTCACACTGAGAACTACAAAAAACTGTTGAAAGAAATAAAATAAGACACAAATAAATGGAAAGATATCCCATGTTCATGGATTGGAAGACTTAATAATGTGAGGATGATATACTACCTAAAGTGATTTGCAAATTCAATATAATCCCTATCCAAACCCCAATAATAACTTTTGCAGAAGCAGAAAAAGCCATCCTAAAATTCATATAACAAGCAATCTTCACAGAAAAAACAACCTTGAAAAAGAACAAATTGGAGCACTTACATTTCCTACTTTTGAAACATACTACAAAGCTACAGGAGTCAAAATAGTGTGGTAGTGGCATAAGGACAGACATATAGACCAACAGACCAGAATAAAGAGTCCAGAATAAGTAATATTTTAAGTGGAAAAAAAGACAATGAAAAGACAATCCACAGAAAATAAGAAAATATCTGCAAAGCATATACCTGATCAGGAAATAATATTCAGAATATATAAAGAACTACTACAACTCAAAGGAAAAAACACAAAAAATTCAATTTAAAAAATGGGCAAAGTGCTTGAGAGGCATTTCTACAAAGAAAACATACAATGGCACCTAAGCACATGAGAAGATGTTCAATATCATTAGCCACTAAGGCAATGTAAATCAATCCATTGAGTCATACTCATTTGGGTGATTTTATATACATATTACTAACAATGCAATTATTATATTGATGAATTTTCATATGTTGAGTATCCATCCTGTATTCTGGAAATAAATCCTTTTTATATTCTGCTGAATTCAGTTTGATATATATTTTATACATATACATATAATGTATACACATTTTACATATAATATTGTAAGTAAATATATATATGGACAATGAGGATGTAAAAACTGGACCTCTTAGGCATGCTGGTGGGCATGTAAAATGGTGCAGCACTGTGGAAAAACAGTATGGAAGTTCCTCAAAAAGCTAAATGTAAAATTGTCATGTATCAGGCAATTCCACTTCTAGGTACATACCAAAAAGAACTGAAAGCAGGGACTCAAACAGATACTTGCACATCAATGTTCAGAGTACCATTGTTCACAATAGCCAAAAGGTGCAAAAAACTGATGGATGAATGAGTAAAGCAAGTGTGACATACACTTACAAGGGAATGTTATTCAGCCTTAAAAAGAAAGGAAATTCTGACACATGCTATAAACATAGGTAGACACTGAAAAAAGTATGTTAAGTTTAAATAAGTCAGACACAAAAGGATAAACATTGTATGATTCCACTTATATGATATATCCAGAATAAGCAAATTCTAGAAACAGAAAGTAGAATGGTGATTATTAGGAGTTGGGGGAATGAAAGAAAAGGGAGTTACTATTTAATGGGGATAGAGTTTCTGTTTGAGATGATAAAAAAAGTTTTGGAACTGAAATGTGGTGACTGTTTCACAATGTTGTGAATGTATTTAAAGCCACTGAAATGGTAACACACACACACACACACACACAGAAGATAACTGGATAATTAAACTGTAGTACATGTATACAATAAAATATAATTCAGTAATAAAAAGACCTATGAAGTCACAAAGATGTGGTGGAAACTTAAATACATATTTATTTATTTTAATTTATTGATTTTAGACAGAGAGAGGAAGATAGAGCCACATCAATTTTTTGGTTCTACTTATTTATACATTCATTGGCTGATTCTTGTATGTGCCCTGACTAGACCCACAATCTTGGTGTGGACAACACTAACCAACTAAGCTACTATCCAGGGCTTAAATGCATATTTCTAAAAGTGGAAGATGATGGTAATCTGAAAAAGCTACATACTATATGATTCCAATAGAAAATGTAAAACTGGAGACACTAAAAAGATCAGTGGTGTCAGGTGGTTAAGGAACAGGGAGGGTTGAATAGATGGAGCAAAGGATTTTTAGGGCAGTGAAAACTACTCTGTATGACACTGTCATGGTGAATACGGGACATTATGCCTTTTTCAAAATTCAAGAATGTATGGCACAAGGATTGAACCATAATGTAAACCAGAGTTAGTACTAATCTGTCAAATGTTTATCAAGTGCAACAAATGTACCAAACTAATGCAAGATGTCAATAATACTGAAAACTTAAGCAGGGGTATGAGGGGGAATAGATGCTCTGTACTATCTGCTCAATTTTCTATAAACTAAAATTATCTAAAATAAAATCTAGTAATTAAAAAGAAATCCTATTAGGAAATTCCAGTGTTGAACTTTACAGAAAAAGTGGAGGTCACAGAAAGAAGATGAATCCCTAAGTTGGGTGGGTAAGGAGTGATGGAAATGTTGACTCAATTGGGCCTCAGCTGGTAGTTCCATGGTATATAAATTTGTCCAAACTTACCTAAATTATTCACTAAAAATCAGTGCATTTGCTTGTAAGTAAATTCTACATCAGTAAAGTTTTTTGTTTTTTTTGTTTTTTTTTTTATGGGGTTACCATGTAGAACAAGTAGGTCTCCTCCTCGATTACCATATTATATGCTGGTAATAGGAGAGACCATTTTCTTCCTCATCTCTCTCTCCTATTACCAGCATATCCTGGTTTATCTTTTCACTCTAGAATACAAATTTCTAACTTCTAAATTCTCCCAGTCCCTGAAAAAATCTATGTGGGAGACAGAGTCACCAGCAACCCTATCATGGTGAGAAAGCTGCACATGGGATCCTGAGGAACCTGCCACAGCCATATAAACAGGACCCACCCGCCATCTGGCTTCAGCACTCTCTGATTCAGAGTTAAGGACACTAGCACAAGTGTGCCCCATTGCCAGCTATTCTCCTGGCTCTATGGAATAAATAGTCTTCATCCTTCAATCAGTACAAGCACAGCCACCACCACACTTTTCAGATAGGGCCATGAGAAACCGCAAGTATCCCTCAGCCAGCTAGGGAGTGATGGATCAAGGTTGGGATCCAGCCATAGTGTTGAGGCCACCTCTTGACATCCAGACTTTCCACCCCACTGACATACGAATTAATTGTGCAGTTAGTTGCATCAAGTCTGCTCCTGGCTAGGTGCATGAGGGCAGGCAGGCCCAAGGCTGTCTCATCCAGTATGTGCAGCTATGCACAGGGCCAGTGCACAGTAGGCACTCACTAATAAATGGATGTAGATCTGAGACCTAAGGGCAAGGGCTGTTGGTGATCCTTGGCCAGCACCCTGAAGCAGCTTCTCCAGCCCTGAGGGCCAATAGCCAGATAGGGCCCCTGCTGCTGCCCTATCTGTGAATTACCTGGCACAGTGGCACAGGCCATGGGATGAGGTTCTGGGTTATGCTGCATCCTGTCCTTCCTGTGGTCACTATAAACTGTGCATGCAAACCACACCAGGCAGCCACTGGGAGGCACAAAATGGCAGAGGGAAAAAAAAAACAAAAAACACTTTGGTCCCAGGTCCTGATAAACAGTCCCAGATGGTTTTTACAGAATAAAGGCAGAAAAATGCTCTGGTACAAAATCTACCAGAATGTGCCAGCTCCCTTTGCCAAGTCCCACCTCCCTCACTTTTGTGCCTACCTGGCACCAGACAAGAGACTGCCAACCTGTTACCCCTACCTGCACTAGTGGCCTGGTGGGAGCCAGCCCCACCTGCCCTCACCTGGTCCCTAAGCCTTCCCACAGGGCAGTCCCCAATTGTACAACACTGCCCAGGACCACCTGCCCCAGCCAAAAAGCCCTGTCTCTGTGGTTTCTACCTGGCTAACTCATGTTCAGCTCACTGCTGTCCACCTGGAGGCTTTTCCATGTTCCCCTGACTCCTGCCCCACTCAGTTCAGATGCTTGGGCTTCAACCTCCCCTCCTGAATGGAATTTCCCAGAATTCCCTCCTGTCTCAGAGCCAGACCTGGCCTCACTCACTCTCCTCCAACCACAAAGCAGGGACTGGTCCCACAACAACAATAACAGCAGCTGCAGTAACATTTGGCCATTCGCTGCCCTGTGCAGACACAGTAGGTCCAAGATACTCCATAACCCATTACAGAGGCTCCAGAACCAGCATGAGGCAGGCCTCTGTCAGCACACAGGAGCAATCAGCTATGGACGAGAGGCCTGAAGCCTTGCAGAACTGTCCATTTGATGCTCCCAGACCTGTGCTCCCTAGGTCTCAGTTCCCCATCCCAAAATGAAAGGCTGTGCAGGGAGGGGTCTCTAGAAGTCCAGCATACATAGGTGGCAGGGAGAGAGGAGATTGGGGGACATGAGACAGACACAGGTCCAGTCCCAACTATGCCACTGGCCACCAGAGGGGCTTGGTACTTGGTACCTGCCCAATCTGAGCCTTTTCCCTTATCCACACACAGGTATGACATTCCAGATGTCCCCATAAGGTGTTGCTAAATGGGAAGTTTCCACTACAGAGCAAAGGGCACGTTAAATGCCATTTAAAAAAAAAAAAAAAAAAAAGGGCAGGGGTCAGAGAAATGACCAAGGGAATGACAGGGAGTGGGTAGCAGCTGTGGTCCCTTCTGGCCTAGCTTGGAACACCAGTGTCCTAGAAGTCACCAAATTCCAGCCCATAAAATCTTATGGGTGCAAGATCACAGTTTTAGACTCCAGTGAGTTCTGGGAAAATAGGACAGGAACTTCTGGGACCTCCCTGACCCCCTGGTGCACCCCTAGGTGGCTTCTGTTCCATGAGGCAGAAGAGTGGGCCCCTTAGGGATGAGGTGTAGCTTCTGTGAGCCCCCACATTCCCTAACAATGAGTCCATCACTGGTCTATCACTCCTGGGGCTTCTAACAGGGGAAGGTCCGCAAGGCAATGGGACCCTACTTGGCTGGGGTCAGGAGGGAGGCGAAAGCGGCAGTTCAGAGACGCTGTGGAAGGACCGCTGGGCTGAAAAAGAGTTGGCAAGGCTGGGGCAGCCCAGCGTGAAGCACAAAGCCTTGAGGGTCCCCAGTTCCCCTGGGCCGGTCCCTAGGCTAGGAGCCCAGTCTCCGGGGTTCCACGCACAGCCCGAGAACGGTGCGCCTCTTCAGCTTCCTGGTCAGATGGCTGTGAGAATGGAGTGTCTGTACCTCCTACTGAAGGAATGGTAGGACCACAATATTGCTGGCATCGTTTTTACTTTCACCCCTAACTCGGTCCGGAGTTATATTCACCCGAACACCCCCCTACCCGCAGATGCTTGTTCGATTTGTCTCCCAAAGCCCTCCAGGGCCTGACCACGCCCCCGGTCTGCCGTAGTCTCGCCAACTCAGGAGGTGGCCATGGGTACACGGTTACGGGTTACCGACAAGGTCACTGGGCCAACGCAGTGTGGTGCGGCCCCCTGGGAGACAACCAGGCAGCTGGTCCCTGAAGACCACCGGAGTCTCGTGCCCTTCCCAGAACTGCAGGCAAGACCGCAAGCCAGGCCCACGCTCACCTGTCATGGCGCTGTTAAGGTGTGAACCCCGCTGACACCGGCTGGTACCCTGGCCGCTGACCGCCAGTCCCTGTTTCCACCTGCCACCCGTCAGACCCCCAGTGACCTCCGCCCAATTGCCCGGTGCGACCTGCCCCTCCCCAGAAGGCTCCGCCCCTAGCGTACAACGTGGCTTCCAGAACCCTAACCCGGCCCTCACTGGCGCCCCTCATTAAGCCACCCCCTCAGCGCCTCTAAACCCCGCCCCTCACCGAGCTTTGCCTCCTCTAAGTCTAGCGCCAGCTACAGGAGCTCCAGTAACACTTAGCCCCTCCCACAACTGAACATGCCACGCTATCACGGGCCATGAGCCCTGCCCTTCCCACTAGGCCCCGCCCCTGACGTCACTGCCTTCTCTACCGGAGCCCTGACACCCTCCCTCAGGGAGCCTCACCCTTACTGACTTCCGCTAAATTTTTGCCACTTCCCTGAACCAGCCTTTCCTTGAACCCCGCCCTCACCAGCTACAAAGACGGCTAGAGCCCTAGCTTGCAAAACCCCCGCAAAGAGTAGGACATCCTTAGAAGCCCTCCGCCCCGCCTCTCACTCGAGCCCCGCCTTCAGGTCCCAGGCAGCCTCCCCAGGCGCCTTCATGGCCCCGCCCTGCCCTCCTATTGGCTCTGTTCCCATGTTGATCTCTCCCCAGACCCCACCTGCCTGCCTGGCACTATCTGCCGAGTTAAACGCTGCGCTACACAATTAGCTGCCCCGTCGGGCCCTGCCGCTTTCTACCCCCGAAATGAGAAAACTGATCCTCTGAGAGAGGAAGTGATTCACCTAAAGTCATGCAGAATGTCAGGTCGTTATGGGGTGCAGGGCCAGGCCTGAAGCAAGAGGTCGGTGAACGTCCGCTACCCTAGAGGTTAGCTGAAGAGGGCAGAGCATGCACAGTGATACAGTCCAGGGGAGGAGTCGGACTCCATGATGTGACTTGGATGGGCAAACTCCTCTTCAGGGCCCGCATCTAAAAAAGGACAGCAATCTGTCAGTGAGACCCTGACTAGGAAGGAGGTCGTTTTAAATTGCTCAGGCCTCAGTTTTCCAGTCTGTAAGATGGATTACCTTGGGCCCACTCCCCCTTCTGTTACAGGCCTGGGCTTCCAGCTCTGGCGCGCACCTCAGGAAGCCTCCAGCCCCACTACATGCGAATGCGCAGGGCTCCTGCCACAACAAGGAGAGCTGTGGTGAAAAGGGACTGCGGAGCTTTCACAAAGGCCACTGCAGACAGGGTTTTGGTTTTATACCTGCTCCCCACTCTGCCTGTGCTGGCTGGTCTCCCATTAGCATACTCTGAGATGCTGGTGCTGGACATTAAGTTCGGGTCCAAGGTCAGTGTTCACTTTTTTTTTTTTTTTTTTTTAATTTTATTGTTGTTGTATTACATCCATCCCCTTTTTGCTCCCCTCTGTCCCCATCCCCACCCACCCATTCCCCCCAAAGTCAATCCCACCTGTTGTCCATGTCCATGGTTCCTTTATACTAGGTTCTTGTCTAAGCTGCTCCCCTTTCTTGCCTCTGCCTCCCCCCTCCCCCCAATCTCTTTCCCCCTGACCACTGAAGGCCTATTCACTGTATTCATATATTTGGTTCTGTTTTGCTTGTTGTTAGTTTTGCTCATTATTGTCCCATAATGGGTGAGATCATATGATATTTGTCCTTCACTGACTGGCTTATTTCACTAAGCATAATACTCTCCAGTTCCATCCATGTTGTTGCAAAGGGTACAAGTTCCTTCTTT